>CM076578.1:1237048702-1237319620 GCA_034641835.2 Pinus albicaulis
GACCCAGGAGGGCTAGATCCTAGGGTCTGAAAGTGGTTATGATGTTGTCTCATATTTTGGTCTTGCCAATCTGGCCAAAGCATGGGAACCCCAATAGTCCGAAAAAGTATAAAATACAACTCACATCGTCATCCAAGTCATGTAAAACCTGTTGCTGCACAAAAAAGCAAGCGTAAAACCCATTTTTTGACAAAATATAATAAAATATTGGAAAAATAAGCTTCAAAACCTAATTTGATCTAGAAAAGTTATAAATATGAAAAAAATAGTAAAAACATATTTACTTTTACTTTTTACCTCTTGTGGAGAACAACAGTGAGTTTTTCTTGTGCGAACTTGTGGTGACGATTGCAGATGATCCAGTGCGTTATCTTAGTTCTCGTTTTTCCCAGGTAAGAGGTGCTTCCCTTAGCCATTTTTTCATTCATTTTTTTATAGAATTCGACTGTGATTTCAGATCCCTGAGAGGACATTTGTAATATTAGGGCTCGCCAAATTGGTGCGAGTATCGGGCACGGACTCACGCCAATTGTGTTCTTTTTGCAAAGGGGTCGCGCCAGTTGGCGCGACTGTCAGCAAAAAAGTCGCGCCAATGGCGCAACCTAAATTTCCGCCCAATTTTTACAAAAAAATGAACCATTCAACAGGGATTTTAAGAGTTCAAGAGATCTAATAAAATGTTTATGACCACTTTGGTCCAGGTACACAATCACCATGGTGATCGAATGGAAATAAAGGGAGCATAGTGAAGAATATGAAATGGCCATGGAGAACGAGGCATGTATGGACACTCTTCGGGATTGCGGCTTAAAAAAGTTCTTCTTGACACCATGCGTCAGGGCACAACCTGAGTTGATGCAATACTTAATCAGTATCTGGGATGAGAACGAAGAGAAATTCATGCTTCAAGACCAAGTATTGGAGCTCAAAGTATCCAATGTTTACTTCATAACTGGACTGTCCCATAAAGGTCTAGTGCCGATCTTGACAGGCACTAAGCCATCTGGTGAAAAAATTTCAATGGTAATGGAAAGAGTGTGCCCAGGGGCACAGACCGGATCAGGTAGCGGGAAGGATGACATCCATACAGTTCCTAATCTAGCACTCAGAGTGGTGCTCCATACCATTACGCAGGCTGTAGGGTCGCAAGCACCGCATGAGGCTAATAAAACACAGCTCCTCCTAGCATCAGAATGCATGAACCCAACACTATTTGATTGGGCCACTACCGTGACAATGAATACCAAATGGCAGTTGACGAAGTGTAAGAAGGCCAAACTGAAGCAGTTTGGGTACGGATCTATCTTAGTATCGTTCATCCTCTAATGGTTACCAATCTTCCAGGGCCAGGGGGCAATAATCTTTGAGCCACCGTCGAGAGAGCCAAGGATGGCTCAATGGGCAGCACTCATGCCCAGATCAGGAGGGGGCCAACAAATTTCATGGAGGCCGAAGTTCTTTGTATGGCTACGGTGAAAGTTGATCGTCATGGAAGAATGGCCCTATGCCGGTACTGACTTCACGAGAGACCCAGATCTTCCCCTATTGGAGGGAGAAGATTGGATGAGGAGCTGGGTAAGAATCTTTTGGATTTTTTGTATTTTATGATTTTTTTTTAGCATACATGCATGTTCTAACAAATAATCGTATGTGTGTGCAGATGTTGGCCTAGAGAGGCCCGCCGGGATGTCGCTTATTGCACGGAGGACCCCTCTCGCCTATGACCCTAAGGGCGAGGGTGGCGAAGGGATTGAACTAGTCTAGAACTTGGAGGGAATCACCCATGGGATCCCAGATTATGCTCGCCTAGCAGACGTCCCATTGGCTTATCAGAGGCACATTGTGGGGTGCTTAGTCGCCTTCATCGTTTACTGAGGCGATTGGTGCGGGAAGTGACATGCTACCATGAGCACCATGCTGATTAGTCATCTAGGCTTTTTATTTGCACATTTTTGAGAGACATGTTGTCACCAAATATTATTAAAACATACATGTATATTTTTTGATTTTATGTGATGTACACAAATTGCAAACAATTCAACATATATATATTTCTGGATGTATTTTTTACATATGATGATGTTTTTTACAAGTTTCGTAAATGTCTATCTAAAACCATGTTAGCTACTGCATCTATTAATGCATTCATGCGTCTGGGTATATGTTGATATGTAATGTAATCAAAATTCATTTCTAGTAAGCGAATACGTAGATACAGTCGTAAAATGGATGGGTTCCTAACTGAATAATGACCATTGAGGTGTAACACTACAAGCTGTGACTCCAGATATACAAGTAATGCACGAATACCAATGTTAGAAACCTCGTTCAATAATTCCAAAACGGCACTATATTCTGCAAAATTATTTTTGGTAGGTCCTAGACAAACACCTTGCAAATTGACTAACTCACCAGCAGGATTGTAGATTACCTAGGCTGCCGAGGACAGATTCGTGGTACTGCAGGAGGCACCATCCGTGAAACCGACAAAAGGAGTAATAGACATCTGCACAATCAGGAAGACCCAATCAGTAGAAAGACGCTTACAAAGCACACCACACCACACATGCACAAAAAATGAAATCACTCACTTATGTACACACACCACACAAGAATAATTCAAGCGTAGTACTTTTTTTAGGTACAACCCATTCCTAGGTTGCGCTAGAGGAATACCTTCATAATCGATTAGCTCATAGGCCCATTTTTTAATACTCGTTTGATGATATAGGGCCCATGCCACATGGGCTGGAATTTTCTCTCTCCAAGTTTATCATGTGCTTGGTCGTATAAGAGGAAGAGGTCCCCCTCGATGAAAGCATGGAGAAACTGTTGAATCAAAATGAGCTTTAACCCGATTTTTCTGTGCTTCAATAACCAAAGCAGCCAAGTGGCGAGTTTCATCCAATCATTCTAGATATAGGAGACGTTCTTCCTCCGGGGAAGTGTCGGGCAGTAATTCCATAGCCAACTTCAGTGAAGGGATCTCACATGCAACTGGAAGAGTCGCTTCCCGACCATAAACCAACTGGAAAGGTGTGAATCCGGTTGCGCTCTTTACTGACGTTCAATAGGCCCAGAGAGATGAGAAAAATTAGAGATTCCAGTTGGATTTATGAATACCAATTGTTCATTGAAGCATCATGACAAGTACTTGTTCACGGCCTCAACTTGGCCATTCGCCTGAGGGTAGTATGGCGTTGAGCTGTCATGACGCAAGCCCAACTTTGATGTCAGCTCTGCCATCATGTAATCCCGAAAATGAGTGCCATGATCAGTGAAAATGGCTTGAGGAACTCCGAAACGTGTAATTACATGGTTGAAAATGAATTGAGTAGATGTCTTACTGTCGACAGCTAATGTAGGCATCGCCTCGGCCCACTTAGTGAAGTAGTCTACGGCAACGATTATATAAGCATGTCCCCCAACCAAGTGAGGGTTACATGTCATAAAATATATGCCCCATTTGGCAAAAGGGCCTATGGTAACGATAGGATGCAAATGCAGGGGTGGCGCACGCATCTTGTGCTGAAAGACCTGGCACACATGGAATTTTCAAACTGCAACAATACAGTCTTTGAATATAGACGACCAAAATTAACCCACACGCAGAATCTTCTGGGCAGTAGCATAACCGGAAATATGACAGCCACAGGTGCCACTGTGACAATGATTCAGGAGTTTCTTAGCCTCTTCCAAGGTCAAACATCGGCTAAGCACATAATCAACTCCGACGCGATCTAAGGTATCTCCGACAATGCAATATGGTTGATATTGATGCCAAATGCGACGTCGAGCATCCTTCCTCAACTCGGACTGGAAAGTGGATGTCTGAAGGTACACGATAATGTCACAGTACCATGGATCATGAGTGCTAATAAGAAAGAGAGTTTCATCTAGGATATGATCCTCGGATTGGGATGGAACAGAGTCTGTCGGGAGAGAGCAAATAAGATCAACAAAAACCAATGATTTCGTCGATTTTTCTGTGGTGAACTCCAAGTCGAACTCCTGAAGGATGAAAATCCATTTGGAGTACTTTCCCCCCAGCAATTGTCGAGACAAGATTTATGTCATGGGGTTGCAATTGGAAATCACGGTTACCGTTCGCAACAAGATGCAATGGCGGAGTCGTTGAACGGCTTGGACCACGGCAAGCACCAACTTCTCTACGTGGGAATAGCACGTTTTAGTGTCGAGAAGATTTCAAGACAGATAGTAAACTACATGTTCATTTCTGTCGTCGTCATCCTGTACTAGAACCATGGCTATTGTGCTGAAAGTGGCAGCCAAATAAAGGGTAAAATCACGATGATAGTTAGGAGGACGTATTAATGGAGCATTGATGAGCAATGTCCTAAGTTTATCAAAGGATTGCTGGGAAATATTGTGCCAATGGAAGGGAACGTCCTGCTTCAAAAGTCACATAAACCCCTTGGCCACTTCTGCATCGTTTGGAATGAAGCGATGTAAGAAGTTGGCTTTCCCCTGTAGACTCTGTAGTTGATGCAACAAGGATGAGGATGGGAGGTTAATGATGGCCTTGACCTTGAGGGGGTTAAGGCGAATTCCATCTTTGGATATGATAAATCCAAAAAGATGGCCATAATCCACGCAAAAGACACACTTGTGAGGATTGAGCCTAATATTGTAATGTCTACAGTGGAGGAAAATCTGGTGGAGGTGTTTAGGATGGTCCTCACGCTGGGCTGAATGAGCCGGAAAATCGTCCAGATATGGCTGAACAATGTGGCGTATGTCATGAAAAGCATAGGACATAGCACGCTGGAAGGTGGCTCAGGCGTTTTTTAAGCCGAACAGGATTTTCTTGTAAGCGAAAGTGCCCCACAGACAGATAAAGGCGGTCTTATGTTGATCAACAGGTAAAATATTAATTTGATTGTAACTCGAGAAGCCGTCCATAAGGGAATAAATCTCACTCCCCGCGCAATCATCGATGATCTGATTTATAAAGGAAGTGGGGTAATTGTCCTTGGGACAAGCCCGATTGATGTCTCGATAATCAACACAGACCCGTATAGTGCCCTGCTTCTTATCTACAGGGACAATATTAGAAACCCATTCTGTGAGGGGAATTGGATATATGAAGCCCGCGTTAAGAATTTTTTCAACTTCTGCCTTTATAGCTGCGGCTTTTCAGGGATGCACTGGGCACAGACGTTGACACACGAGCTTCACACTTGGATAGGTGGTAATTTAATGCTTGACTATACTGGGATCAATCCCAGACATCTCTTCATAGGACCATGCGAAAACCTCTCTGAATTCGCTAAAAAGTTCCGTATAAAATTGTATCTCTTCGGGAGAAAAAGTAACTCCCACGTGAATGTTCTTGACTACCCCCAGTTTAACGGAGACGTCGATAGGCATGGTTTGGGTGATGTTACTCAAAATTCCCTCCAAAATACCCTCATGAGTTAATATCGGCATTTGGAGAGGCAAAGTGGGAACCTGAGATGCGAAGCGCTCTAGACAACTAGACATTGCCCCCAGACTAGGCATGAATGAAGAACGATGATGTCCATCGCTCCACGACAGATCTTCAAGAGACATCGTTTCAAAGATAGCTTCATCAGAAGGGATGAATTCTCTTAAAGGATCGGACGAATCTGCATCACTGAGCCAGGGGGATTGAGAATATTCATCTAGAGCCATGCTCAAAGGAGCATGTTCAGGAGGAGGAGGATCTGATGCGGCAATGATTTCGCAATAATTGATCTCAACTGGAGTCAAAGGCATCAATTCTCCAAATGAGGTCACTTTTTCAGGCGAAGGGATGATCCAAGGGTCGTCTGACCTAGAGATCATGTTAGCTTGAACGGTGTGCGGTGGTGGCACGGGAAAAATACCCATGAGGACGAGTTCTTTGAAAAGACTGGGTCCTACACTGTCAGGGGGATTAGGGATCTGATCCACGTATGATACATTTTTCTTGGAGGATGAGGTGAAGAAAGACAACTGATCGACAATGATGATCTTGCCCTCATGAGGAAACTTCAGAAGTTGGAAGAGGGTGGACAGAACGCATAGCATGGCATGGGTCCAACTGCGACCAAGAAGAAGATTGTAGTTGAGCTTGGCATCAACCACTTCTACTTATACATTGACTGTATTACCCTGTAATGTGATCGGAAAACTTGCGAGAACACCCAACGGTTTTGATTCCCGACCATCAAATGCCTCAAGGGCATTGGGAGATGAAGTAAGGGCTAGAGAGCCAATGGCCTTCCAGCAGGCAGATGACATAACACAGGTAGAAGCACCTTTGTCCACAACAGCTCTATGGATGTTGAGGCCGTTGATACCGACTTGTATAATAAGAGCGATTTGATATGGAAGTCGGGGGACAAAATTTTCTAAGTCGAAGGTGAGAAGACTAGAATCGGCAGGGTCGATTCCACCGATTGCGGACAACGGAGCTTTTCGTTGCAATGGGAAACTTTGAAGCACTTCCAACGTAGAAATTGTGGAAGGAACCTGTGCCAAATCCTCAACAATGCTATAGTGCTGAGTGGCATGGGCGTTTGGATTATAGGAATATTTTTGCAAAACACCTTTGGAAGGTGGCCTTACAACGGGTTCAACGTTGGGCTTATCGATTTCTAAAAGACCAGAGACAGGTGGGGGAGGCAGGCCATCAACGACTTCCTTCCCAGCTGCCTGGAATGATCCAGCATAATCCTTCGAATGTGTGGCAATCGAAACAGGTGCAGCACCATTCATCATAAAAACTTGGGACCCAAATGGTGCAAATTGTGAAGGCTGCTCAACCATCTGGGTCTGCTGAGATGGGAACGGTTCTTTGAGAAATTCCGGAGTCCCTTTAGAGCCTTTTAGAAGTTGACTCACCTCGGATCATCGGGGACAATATTTGGTGTAGTGGTCTCCTTCACAGATCATGCAGGGGTACTTCGGTTTACGTTGGGAACCATCATCAACATGAGGTTTGAAAGACTCTGGTTTTGGGGTGTCAGGTTTGGATTTTCCTTTGACTTTTTTCTTCCCTTTGGAGGAATTTTTTGCAGGATTGGCCTGGACGACATTGACCTCCATGGTCTTACCAGAATCTGGAGGGGCGGGAAGAGCATAATTATTGGAAGAATTCGACTTCTGCTTCCCATTAGAGGACTTCCGAGAAGTCTAAGAAACAGAACCAATAACACCGTCCACTGATGGGGTAGCTGGTGCTTTAGAGGTCCCTGGCCATGGGGCATCAGTCAGGATATCATATAGCGTGCTAGATTGAGAGTACACCAAATCGAGGTACTGGGCACGAGTGATGGCTTGTTCTTCAGTCACACATGCCCCCATAGCAATATCTTGAGCGATTTTGTTAACAAAGGAGGTAGTGAACCAGTGTGTTAGAAGCTGGTCAGGAATATCAAACTTGATCAGTCTACGACGACGTCACCACTCATGAATATGATCTGATATGTGAGTGGTTTTATCCTGCTTCAGAGAAGTCAGGAGATGCGTCCCGTCTTCGTAACGGACTGGTAACTGGAAATGCATCATAAAAACCATAGCGATAGTATTAAAATCTTGAAAGATGCCACAGGGTAGTTCTATATACCACTTAGTAGAAGTAACGGTAAGAGTGCACTGGAAAAGATGTAGATGAATCGAATCATCCACCCAAGAGTTCTAGGAACACCACAGATGGTAGGTCATGACATGAGCTTGGGGGTCTTCTCCAGCTTTACCTTAAAATTTAGGACAGTCACTAGGCACCTTGGTCGGAATCGGAGGCCAATACGGATTATGGAGAATCGGATCATTGGTCAATTTAGATACATCTAGAAATTCCAACGTGGCAAGGAAAGGTAACTGAGGATTGAACGGCATACCAGGCCCCCAATAAGGTCCTATACCTGTACTCCATCCTGGTTGAGCATAACTTTGCCCCCATTGGTTTTGTCTCGGGGGATTCTGACCATAGGGGGTGTAAGCTACATAATTAGGTTAATACGGTTGCTGATAACCAGCGTAAGGGGGTTGATAACCAAGGTATGGACCTTGATCATACATATGCCCCACTTGAGCAGTATATGGATTTGAAGATAAACCGGTCGAGATTGACCTTGAAGATAATAACCGCCTTAGGGTCTAGTGGGTTGCTGGTAAGTGGGGCCCTGCTGAGCTTGATAAGTTGGGTGCACAGGTGGATTTGGCCGCGGCATAGAATAAATGGGATATTGAGTAGGGTTAGCTGGATGTGCAGGCTGTCCTAGTTGAACAGGTTGACCTGGCTGAGCGGGCTGCCTTGGTTGAACAGGTTGGCCTGGGTGAACAGGTTGTCCTGGTTGAATAGGTTGGCCTGGCTGATGAAGGATGATAGGTTGCCTCGGATGAACCGATTGGCCTGGTGGCGAGATAGGGCTAGGTTGTGCTTGATAACCAGGTTGACCTGTAACAGGGCCATAAGATGGCCCCGCTTGTGCAACATTCAGACCAATAGGAAAATGAGGTTGCTGAGGTTGCACCATAGGTTGAGAAGGATGGATTTCCCCCCAGGACTGTACAACAGTCCTTGTTGATACCCCGGTTGACCTATGGGTCCTTGAGGTTGCCCTGGTTGGACCACTTAATGAGGCTGTAGAGGTTGACCTTGAGGGTTGTAGGACTTCCCTTGCGGACCATACAACAACCCTTGTTGGCCTAAAGGTTGGCCCTGTAAGGGTTGTCCTTGCGGGTCATATAGATAACCAGGCTAGCTTGAAGGTTGGCCCTAGAAGGGTTGTCCTTGCGGGTTGGAAGGTTGCCCAGCCTGGGTAGAGAGAAAACCTTCAACATACTGATAAGCCTCAGGAGCAGGAAAACGAAGAGGGTTACCCTGCTCATCATATTGATAAGGAAAAACATAAATGGGGGTACCATCCGGTCCATAATGGGAAAAATAAGGACGGTTGGGATCTTAGGAGGATTGACCAAACTCAGAGTTGGACAGCTGTAAGGACAACCGATACTCCTCGGGAAATATATTCTCCGAAATAGCAGATGCTATATAGATATCTTCAGGAAGTGACGAGGTCCTGGTGGACTGAGTAGTGACAGCGGGCGTAGATGCAACTACGTAGATAGTAGGCCTAACATGTACTGACATGACCTGAGGAGATGACGTGAGAGGCGTCGATGGCAACATCCCTAACGAAGGAATAACCGGCCTTGTGGATGGAGTTGATACTCCCATGGAGGCCACAGTGGCCACAATCTGACTTAAGGATCTATACCCCGCTAGAAGCGAAGGACCAGGCAAAGACATGAAAAAAGACTCGGGGTTGTTTTCTGGGAAAAGCTGGTAATAGTCACTAGATGTAAGAATTTCCTCACTAGGAGAAGGACTGGGTGAGTCCATATCTGACCCTGCCACTATATCTTCTAAAAGACGACAAGGACTAGGAGGTATAACTCTAGCCAAGAAAGATGATCCCGATGTGAGAGGAGGGAAATATTCCCCTACTCCAAATCCAAACCAATTGTTGGATAGGGGCCAATTGAACTCAACTGTTCCACCAAAAGGAAGCTCAGATATAATCGGTACCCCGTCGGGAAACTCAGATACAATAGGCTACTGAGGTTCAGCAGAGGACTGAGAGACCTCTAATGAATCGTCTGTGTAAGGACTACCAGTAGATGAAACTGAGGGTTCTGCCACTGTGACAGTAACGAAAAGAGGAAGAGATCAAAACAAAAACACACGGGAAAAAACCAAGGCAAACAATGAAACGACCGTCAAACAATCTCTAAAAGGGCGTGTGATCGTAGGTGATTAATTTTACCACATTGAAACTTGAAAATTTTACTGTTTCATGTTTTAAGAGTCGAGAAATGAGTAAAGGTGACTCTATCTATTTTAATTTGGAAACAAACGTGAAAGGACAAGCACTTGATGATCTTTTCAAATTTAATGAGTCAGAAAAGATCGAAATGACTACTTTGGAACTCTAGGCAAAGGGTGTACCAGATATCCATGAACTGAAATATACACCTTGGTTAAAAAATGAAAGAGAAATCAACCAAGGACTTGACGTATGTGCAAGCAATCTCCCTGAATGTTCCGTCCGGTGTATCACAGGTATAAGGCGGCAGACTCGACTTCCTACGGATAAAGGATAGCAACCTAGTGGGGTGTCCCTTTATATACGTGATGGATGGGGAGCACAATTCCGTACTAGTGCTATCTAAAGCCAAGAGGCGAATGAAAACTACTAAGTTTAACAATGCCGGAACACGTCACTAGCCTAGACCTCTAGATATTTCGTTAATGTTTCAATGCTGCCTTAAGGTAAATTGAATAAATTTTAGAGTTGATCTTCAATTATGTTTCAATTCCAGGCCCTACCGAATGTTATATCTCAAAAATCCTCTAAATGCACACTACATGCCATAATATATCAATTTGTTCGATGAAAGGATAACTACGGGAAGGTTGAGAGCTTTTTAAACAATAGAAAAATGATCACAAAACAACCAGTACTGCCTCTAATGCACGCTAATGAAACTAAAATCTTTTCCCTTAGAGTTATATAACACTAATAATGCAGAAAAGTTTTCAATTTTCACTAACTAATCAAAAATCAAAAAGATTTTTTTTTTTGTATTTTTCAATGATTTAGAGAAAAGTGCACCAAACGAAATGAAAAACTAATGAGAAAACCAATTTGAGAAGTGATGGAAAAAAGAGTAGAAACAAGCAAGTTCACCCAATGCAAAACACACAATTAGAACTCAAACTGATGGAAGAAATCCCTCAAATCGAAGAGGAATCCCCAAATACTCATACAAACCGTGTGATCTAGGCTCGAAATGAGACAAGGCGAAACTCGAATGAAAAAGAGAACAATCACTCAATTACCACAATGATACAATCAAACGAATGCAAGGAAGCAAAAACGAGGTTGAATGAACAAGAAAAAACCAAAAACTCCTACGGGAGGCTAAGCACACAATATCACCTAGATGCCCTAGGGCTAGAATGTAAAACTGAAGGTAGAGGGCAAAAAACCGGAGGATAAAGGTCTAACATATTCAACAAGGGCTTCAGTACACTCAGACAGTCGGAAAACAACACCAAAACCAAAAATCAGACTTAGAGGGCTCAAAAACAAGTAAACCCTAGCACCAAACAGGGTTGGCGCGACTGTTTGGCTGTATCTTGCGCCAAAACAGGATTGGCGCAGGTGCCTAACCAGTAGCAAGCACCAGTTGGCGTGAATGTCAGACTAAAAAGTGCGCCAATCAAGTTTACTAATGACAGAAATGAAAAAGAGCAAGCAAATAGTAGATCAGGTATGGTGGGAGCTGAACAGAGGTTCTACACCAGAAAGAGACAGACCAGAAGAGCAAATCAAGCAGAAAAAATCCAAAAGAAACCAAAAGAGATAAGACAAACTCCAATTAAACTCCCCAACGAAGTCACCAGTTTGTTGGAGAGGTAAATCCCCTCTGTGGGTAGAGGCGATCCCTACTAGCCCAGATCGGGTCTAGCAACAATCAATCACGCAGTGATGCAAGTCTCTAGTTACAAAATGATAAGAAATGACAAGTTGCCTACCTCAGGTCCTACGCGATGGTCGTCGAAAGAAGGATGACGCTTCCCGTCCTCCGCTTTGGCAGATCACGATCCTTTCGCTTAGCGCGTCCGAACACCTGCACACATGCGAAGAAACATAATGATACACAACATAGAATCTAAATCTTGTAACTATACATCAGTCAGAGAAGATGTAATTCATTGCATCAAAGATAAAGATACATGAATGAAACCATAATCAAAGTCGCTTATTATTGACAATAAAAAAGGAAAGATGCAACCTTAAGCTCTAAAGCTGGATCTTCCTACGGTGGGGTTGACAATGGAGCACATCTTAATGAAGCTCATCGGAAGTGGGACAAAACTCTCTCTCTTCGGCTTGGTTCTCAAAGGCTGTCTGGCGATAGTCTCCTTGCTACAAATTCAACTCTTCTCTAGTGCTATCAAGACTACTAGGACTAGCTTGCAAAGGGAAAATGGAAAGCTTATATAGATGGTGGAAGGGGATTTGGGATCCCTACAATTGTGGGATTGGCCCTATCCTCAAGGAAGCTTCCATGATAGGTGAAAAATAACTTCCCCTACATGGAGATCCGGAGCCAAACCTCCCAACTCATTTTAGAGACTCGTTTAGGAGTTGGTTGGAATCAAACTTCCGCCATTTATTTAAAAAAAAAAATCCTTATTAAGCTTGGTGCAATCAATACACTGGAACAGAGTGCCAGTTGGCACAACCTCTTTGGTGGATTTTCCCCATTGGCATGAGGGCTGAATTGGCTGATCGCACCAAGGCCAAAAGGTTAGTTTTTAGGTTTTTTCAGAGGAGAATTTCTTCAAAGGAATGATTTTCCTTGTCAAGGGGGATGCCATGAAAGTGGTTTTAGGTTATGTCACTGCTCACAGGTCACAGGAAAGCCCCTCGAATGTGCGGGACGAGGGATTGCAGGGACGGTGACAAATTACTATGTAACAATAAGATATTCCCAACCTTGTTGATTTTCCCTATTTTGGGATATTACAGTGGTATCAGAGCATGATCTTTGGCTCAGCTTGTGGACACTTCATCTTTTACATTGAAAGAAGAACAAATAGATGAGATCTATCACGGGGGATGTGAATCTGTCACTCCTTTCTTTAGATCCATGCAATACCTCTCCAAGGAGGTCAATCAAATGAAGGAGGAAGAAAAGAGAGAAGATCCAAGAAGCAGATTTGATGAGGAAAGCACTTCCTATCAACAACAAAGAAGACCAGAGAATCCTAGATCTCCTCATAGAACCACTATGCCCACTTTCTTTGAAGAAGGCGAGAGGTATAGAAATGAAGAAAGGAATGAACCTAAGACTCATGAGACTCTCAGTCTATATCTTGAAGAGTACAAAGCACATAGAGGCTATTCAAATTGTAGTACTTCATCTCTTAGATGGAGCAGAAGATTGGTGGTTTGGGCACTTAGAGCATGCAAAGGTGACCAAGTATTCAGATTTATTTCACAAGTTGAGGAAGGAATTTAATGTGGAGAAGATAGAAATGTGCTACAAAGAGAAATTTTCTAAGGAAACCAAGGAGAATGTCAATCTTGTCACTGTGGACAAGAGGTCACTACTTTCACCACCTGCTGCAAAAGTACTTTTATTTGGAGAAGAGACACTTGCATCTTTGCAAGGTATTCTTGAGCTCTTGACATATGGAGTCCCATGCAGGGATAATTTTAGGGGCGAATTTTAGCCCAAAGGCGAATTTTAAGGGATTTTCAATTTTAATAGGGCGAATTTTTTACATAAAACCCATTTTCTATAGTTTAATAAAGTTAGCCCAATAAATATTTTAAAAATAATTAATTATTAAGTAGTAGCCAACCAAAAAAAAGGGCGCATAACATGGAAAAATGAAATTCGCCCCGATTTTTTTCTTATGGAGCAAATTTCCATGGCATTCGCCTGGATTTACAGGGTCCAAATGAGGAGTTACAGTGATTCGCCCCAATTTTTTCAATGGTTAGGAGAGGTGGCTGGTCGCTGGACACAGATCTTCTTGCTGGCTGAGCAAGGCCGACCCTCTCTGGTCCGTTCGTTGTTAGGGCCTTCCCATAGTTGGTATATAGCAGAGATATATAGTTCGAAAAATATGGTATTGGTGTTCACTGTTGTGGGATATAACACTTGCCAGAGCGGACGTGCTCGACCTCAAGCGCACGCCGCATGTACAAGCTCGCTCGACACTCTCATAGTCCAGACTCCAACGCCGATTAATAACACAGAGGCACCCCGCTTTTCGCCAGTTTTTTCAAGGGTATGCACCTTCATTCCCTTTCGTGGAGTGATTTGAGCTTGGATGTTGTTTAATCTGAAATCTATCTGACAATTATCCTGTGTAAATTAAGTATTTAATTCATATGAAATCATGATGTAATGCTTCACACATTTCTCTATCTTGAGCCCACATTGATTCCTGTCAAGTAATTCAGATTCCGCATTCAAATGCAGATTCATTCTACCTGCATTTTTCTCTATCTTCAGCCCACACTGATCCCTGTCAAGTAGTTTGGATTCTGCATTCAATCATAGATTCATTCTACTCACATTGGTTCCTGTAATCCGCATTTAAACCCAGAAAATTTTCTTTCAGTCTACTCCATCTTATATTCCAGACTTGACTGTTCTCACTTATATGAACAGAACACCTCATATTCATTTATCCACAGAATAGTCCACTCTTTGTCACACATTTCAATTACTCTTCTTCAGGTTATCCGCACTTCTTACTTAGAGATATCTGAAAAACTTGATATGTGATTGACTGCAGAGAGTGTATGTATATGGTGGCAGTCTTCTTGTTTTATGCCCACCATCCACTAGCTAGAAGGTCGATGGATTCCCATTCAGGACTTAATGGATGATGCCATTCGAGCTTTTGATGCTTGAGGGTTTTAGCTCTTATGTTATGTGGGGTGTTGTTTCAGTTATACTGTTATATTCTATAGTATTATGTTTTGGGTAAGACTTTCTTTTCTGTGCTACTCTCTTAAAAAGTGCTAGACTGCCTTTATTAATAGAACTGTGTTACTTTTCTATGGTGCAGTGCTATACTTAAGTTCTCTCCAATTTTTTGGTTTATATATATATATATATATATATATATATATATATATATATATTATACAATGTTATGCATTGCATTATGATCAGCAGGTGCTTTAACAAATTATAATATTTAGGACTGTGATTGAGTTTGTTGTGCATGGTTATTTTGTTCTTTCTTTTAACAAGAGATTTGCATTATTTTGTATTGTTGTGCAGTAGTAGCTTTTAGTTGTCCTTGCTGATATTCAGATGTGGATTAATAATTCTGATATGGATTTTGTCTTCAACATTGCAACATTACTATCTTGTGTATGGAAAAATGCTTATCAGTGGATTAGATTTGTTATGTGGTTATTTGGTTGATTTTTAATAGCAATAGTATTCAAGCGAAGGATGAGGTATGCTCGGATTCCCCTTCAGGACATTATGGATGATGCCATTCGGGTTTCTGACGGTTGAGGTATTAGCTGATTATTTGTAGTAATTCTGATATGGATTGTAGTCTTCAACATTGCACCAAACTAGCTTGTGTATAGAAAAATGGTTCAACATTGCACCAGACTAGCATGTGTATAGAAAAATGGTTATCAGTGGATTAGATAAACTTGTCATGTGGTTATTTGGTTGGTTTTTAATAGCAATAGTATTCATGCGAAGGATGATATATACTCGGATTCCCCTTCAGGACATTATGGATGATGCCATTTGAGGTTCAGACGCATGAGGTTTTAGCTGATTATTTGTAGGTTGAATCTATTCCGTCTACTGCTTACATTGTACAATGTAATGTATGTTGGGAAACTGTTAAGATGGTTGTTCAGCCTTACTTTTGTGTGGCATGATGTTTTAAGTATGCCTTTCTCTTGTATAATTCAATTTTATTCTGTACTTTTTTTAGTTTTTCTGGGTTGACTTTACTGATGAGGACTAAATTACTTTTGCATGGTGCAGTGCTATACTTTAATTCTCCTCCTTTATGATCTTCGTGGTTATGTTCTAATCAAATGGTGATCTCTAGAGTAGGTTGTACCTGAGATGCATGTTTATGCTATTACTAGTTGCATGTACGACCTTTCATATGAAGGTGCCCTATTTTTCATCAAATTGCAATTTTTTTAGACTAATTTGATCTCTTTAGGCTTTAAAAAATGTATTGCTGGGTTCTGTTACTGAATGCTTAGAAACAGATGCTAGACCCTTATATTTTGCTTGTTTGATGTTTTTTTTTACTCTACTCTTGTTTGGTGGGATACAGGCACGCATTGTGGCATTAAATGGCCATTATTTTTTGAAAAATGGTGGCCATTTTGTATTATCTATCAAGGTACATATGTTAGACCTTTCTCATACTTCTGAAGCAAATATGGAAATCATGTTTCTGTTCCTCATTTTTTGATTTTCACTCTTTAATGCAGGCAAATTGCATTGACTCTACTGTGCCAGCGGAGGCAGTGTTTGCTCAGGAAGTTAAGAAGTTGCAAAAGGAGAAATTTAAGCCATTTGAGCAGGTGACATTAGAACCTTTTGAAAGAGATCATGCTTGTGTTGTAGGTGGCTACAGAATGCCCAAGAAATAGAAAGCAACAGATGCAGCTGTGTGAAGGAGTTTCTATGATCAATTAAAGAAACGAGCTCCTTGTCTCAGGAATGCAAAATGCAACCTTAGATCAAGTGATGCCTTCCCCTCTCTCTTCCTGAAATGAGCCCTGATGGACATTGGGAGGGGGGCAGTGACTGGGTTATATTATAAAAGTTTTGGACTGCTTTTCTTTGTATTTTTTTTGACATTTACATGAGCAAATTTTAATCTAAACTGAAAGTTGGTCTTAGAGTTATATGTTTGTGCAAAAACTTGATTCAACTACTTGGAGGTGTTAAGGTGGAAATACTTTTAATGCTCTAGTGTTTTTTGTGTTTTTATTAGCTAGCTCAGTTGTCTTACTCTTTGCCTATAACTTATTTGGTTATGCTTTGAAATCTTTTTATATCTGCATATAATCTCAGCTGGCTGTACCAAGATGGGTTTCCTTGCTTTGAAATCTTTTTATATCTGCATATAATCTCAGTTGGCTGTACCGAGATGGGTTTCCTTAAGGCCTATAGTTTTTTACCTAGTAGGGATATGATCTGCATTTGTGTTTAGCTTGAGCAATTTTGATGTCAAAAGACTTGTGTTCTATGAAGCATGTGAACTTGTAGGCCAGTTTTGTACTGAACATAGTTTGAAAGTACATTCCATGTTTGAAATATCCCACGTTCTTCAACAATTAAGAAAAGTGAACATAGATAATAAATTACTTGAAGTGAAGTTCAGTCATATGAGGATATCTTTATAAGATGGTTATTATAGAATTATTGAGAGGAGCATTCAAATGAAGACATGCTCTTAAGATGGGAACTAGTCTTGCTGTTGTTGTCAGACATCATTAAAAACATATTTTCTGGGTTGTCAGACATCATAAAAATGATTAAACTATATGGAGGTATTAAGTAGGAAATGCTTTGAAAACCACCAGTTTTGGTGGCTTGGTTAATATTGATCTCCTGCCAGCTTTAGTTGTGTCACTCCTTGTCTATTAGCTGTATTGGAGATTTTTTTTATTTTTATTTTTATCTTTTTTTTTTAATTTTTAATTTTAATTTTTTTTTTCTTTGTTTTTAATTTATTGAAATCTTTACTCAGTAAGGCATTCTTTGTGAGATCTCCCCTCCTGTTCCACTGTGTGTTGTTTTGCACCATTAATTGGTGTTAGATGATAGAAATATTGTGTGATGTTGTACTGATCCCTCGCAAAAACCTACAGACTGTAGGGTGCCTACACCACGGCACATGTTCATTAAATTTAGAGACTGGGTGGGTGTCTCCATCAAGCGGGATACCAAATCTCATTGCCTTTAATGCCCTTCATGCTACATGTTCAGTTAGTAGTGCCATTAAATCCAGAGACAAGCAAGTTCCTCCATTAGTTGGGATACCAGTTCTCATTGCCATTAATGCCCTCCATCATGCCGCTTGTTCTGAGCATGCAAGTGCCTCCATCAGGTGGCATATCAGGTCTCATTGTGACATTAATTCCACTCGATTCAAAGCACGATAATTCATTACGTTTTACAGGCCTCCATGACTTAGAGACAGTTGTACCATTAATGCCTGATTCTGAGCGCATGATAACCCCCCCTCAATGGTGGTGAGCTTAAGTTTGTGCTAGTTTGGTATTAGTCAGTTACAGATAAAGCTCTGTCTGTGCCGAGAAACAACTAAATTTGTTGTTTAGTTGTTTGCGTGTCGATACATTGCAGGGGATTTAGGGATCCAGGGCTGTGAATCTGCCATTCTTTCAAAGGAAACCTTGCTCTCTATAAATATACTCATCGATTTTTTCTTAGTTTTTGGTAAATTTGGGTGCTCTGGTGTTTTCTACATTGTGAAATCTATTGATTGGTGCAATTAATGTGTAATGTTACTAATGTATGGTTGTTCCTTTATACTACATCTGGTCGTTGAGCATACCTTACAACACAAACATTTGTACTTCACTCATTTCACTAGTAGGTCTGAGAATGTTGGTGCAAATTTAGGACCCAGTTTTTAGTTTAGTAGGCCAAAAGGGTTGCACTTTACCATAGAACACGATTAGGTTTAAATAGTTTAGACAATAAAACTTTATTCAATAAATGATTATTTAGTTTAACATAGTTTGTTACTTCCAAGTTTAAACCGAAATATAGGAAACATCTCTTTGGCATGTCCCAAAATATAAATATGTAGCTACAACATGAATTCCTATGTTGATAGGAAAAGCTTAACGGTGGTATTGTTTGGAATGGATGTAAGGAAGAGCTCAACTAACTATATTCATTCTACATATGTTGTGATGTCTCTTGCTATAAACTTGGTACAACATGAAATAGTTAAAAGGATCTGTATGTCTTTACCTTGTTGACTATCGTTAACATAAAATCTGTCACATCATTTTTTAAGGTATTACGTCCAGTAAAATGATAAATCTGATGGCGATTTGTAGACCCTAGTGACTCCAACAAAGAGTTTTTTGATCATTTCTAATACAAATGCAACCTCTACCATAGTTTTTCATTCTTCAGGTGATTCTCTTGTGCATCCCAATCCCAATGCCATGAGTTTATTCACACAGTTTTGAGTATCTCATATTGCTCTAGTGCATCAATATTTTCATCCCTCAACAGGTTGCTATCCATCACTTCCCCCATTTTTATCTGAAAAAAGCCATGGTCACCCTCTTAGGTAGGTTCCGTCCCCTCTACAAACATCACCCTTTGTTGACACAGTTTTTCCAAATCCATATTCTGTATTCAGGCCAAATAGTCATCAAATTTTGATTGAGTCAACTTAGCAATACTTATATAATCTGTTTTGCTCAATTTTGTGAAGTTCCAAACCTGGGGAAACATAGCCAATGGATCCTTTTAGACAAAGTGTGGAAGTGATTGAGTCCATCGAGTCTTGACATACAATTTAATTATGCAATGCCAAAATCAGATAAATGTGTTGTCATATTGCTATCGAAAATGATATTGCTGGGCTTTATATCAGAATGCACCACTTGAACAAAACGTTTTCGATATTGCTGGGCTTTATATCATAATGCACCACTTTAACAAAACAATAGTGATGAAGATATTTTGTGATATGTGCTGTCTATGCATATTTGTACTCTGGCTTAAGTTCAATGCATACACATCTATCTTAGCACTCTACTCTCCAGCAGGATACAATTGATTTTCCAAGCTTCCATTTTACATTAGTTGGAGGACCAAAGCTTTGAAGTGAGGGGTTGAGCAACTTGTAACTCTAATAAGATTTTGGTGCCTAATTCTCCTAACCACATTGCATTCTGTTTTGAAACTCTTGTAAGTTTCTTCATTTTGCAACTTGAGAACCTTGACCGTGACATCTGTGCCATTGTGTAAATTCCTTTATAGACTGATCCAAAACTCCCAACTCTTTATCGAGTTTGCCTCGTTGAATCCTTGAGTTGCTTTTACAAGATCTTCATATAAAATCACTGGTGGTCCAAATTGTAGTGAGAAAGGTCTTGGGAAACTTAAAATTTAGTCAGGTAACCAGACTCCAGAAGAATCCAGAGAGTAAACAACATATAAAAAGGTGCTGCCACCTTCAATTGGTACAATCACATTTTAGAACTGATTGATTTCTTTCTTTCAAAGTAGTAGTAGGGGGACACAGAGGCAAAGCATATTTGCTGTCCACAAAGGCTAGGATTCCCCATAAATGAATTGAAAGTAACATTCACAAAAATCCTTAGATTAGGCATTTTCCCCTAAAATTATTGAAATAAAGGCTCAGAGAGTGAAGCATTTAAAATCACAAAAATCCCTTCTTTGGGGATCCTTAAATTGTTGAAAGAAAGGCTCAGAGGATGAAGCATGTCTAAGTTTTTGAGATCTATCCTACAATTTTTTGAATTCATCCAACGAATACGAAAATTGGACCTTGAAATGTATTATGAGAGAGATTGAGTTTTGTTGGAAATATTGTCATTGATGGCAAAGGAGGCAGCACTCAGGCAAAGGGCGCAGCACTGAAGCAAAGGAAGGCAAAAGAAGCACAGTGAAAGCAATAGAGGCAGCAAGAAGAATGTCAAAATGTAACAATCATAGAAGCACAGTGAAGAACCGTTATCGGAAGATAGAGATAGAGGCAGAGTAATAGAAGCAGAGACAGAGGCAAAGAGCAGTTACAAAATTCTGGGAATCGCACTCTCCAACCGGCGGAGCAGAGGCAGAGACAGAGGCAGAGAGCAGTTACAAAATTCCGAGAATCACTTCACTCCAATGGCAAAGAATATATATATAAACATATACAAAACTTATTTCGGGAATCGCTTAACTCCAGCGGCAATGCAATGCATATAATACAGAACCATATTCCGGGAATCGCACACTCCAACCGGCGTTATACAACACAAATATTATTCCGAGAATCGTCTACCCCGATGGAGGATACATATAAATGCCGCACATTACGTATGTTGCAGAGGTCCAAGGCATACATATGATGTTATATAAGCGGAGTGCATAAAACAAAGTTTTATACGGTGGGACCCCTCCCCAATCGCAATCGAAGAAAAGGTTCAATCGGCGGAGTTTTGTTATGTGCTCCGATCAAAAGCCGGACCCGATCGAGTTATATACCACAGTTTATTGCTAATCGCATCCGAGTTCCCAATCACAATCGGAACCTTCCGATTGATCGCATGTCTTTTGTAAAACGCTGCGATTGAAGTGGCAGACCCGATCTTGTTATAAGCGGGAGTTAATATATGCAAATCGCATCCATGTTCTGATCGCAATCGGAAATTTTCTATTATGCGCCCCGATTGCATTTGATTGGAAATTCGGACCCGATTGGTATATAAACTACGACTCATATACAACTTGAGTTCCAGGTCTAATCGCATCGGCAAAACGCAGTGAACAGTGATCAATCGCAATCGGAGCAGAAGCGATCAATCGCAATCGGAGGAGAACCAATTCATCGAAAAACATGTCAGGTGGGCCTGAAAGGGCATTTGTTAAGTATTATCAAGTTTATTCAGTAGAAGCAACAGTTGTTTGTTAAAACCTTATATAAGGATGTCGAGAGTTGATTTAAGTTGTATCAAAAGGCACTGTTATATATATAAAGGGCGATTGTATTAAAATATGCCGCGTGGTCTGTAGACCCACGGGCCTCGGCTTAAGGTGGAGGGAGATTGGTAATATAAAATGAATGTTGCGATTGTATTGAAAAGTGCCGTGTGGTCTGTAGACCCATGGGCCTCAGCTTAATGGGAGGGCGATTATTAATATACGACTATGATATATGTCCGTTCCGCTTGCGGAATGTTCCATATCAACAAGACACTAATAGCATAAAAGGGATTGGAGTTCCTCCAGATTTACAGTCAGCAGATATAAAAGGAACAGTTACACGCATGCAACAGGTACACCACAGCAGAGGACAGAAAGGACAAATACACAGTCAGAGAAAATACAGATGCGCAGCAAGCCAAGAGACAAAACGAGTGAGATGGAGTTCTCATTTAAATTTGAATGTAAATGTTTTATTTAAATTTTTATTGTTTGTGATGCATTGGCAAGTCTCCGAGAGAAAACAAACTCCCACTGTAATGTTAAAATTGACACCTACGGTTATAATTTCTGAGTAAGCTGATAAAAGGAGTGAGAAGGCAGAAGGCAAAGAGACATGACTTTCCATTTCAAATTCCAAGCAGAATACAAACAGTCATGTGAGGAAATCTATAAATAATATCATCTTGATATGCAGAGAGAGTTTTTTTTTGAGAGCAAGGGAGAGAGCATATATAGAGAGAATGCAGAATATAGAAGGCAGAGAAGATTAAGAGAAGCTACAGAACAGAGCTGATATCTGAAGAAAATCATCAAACATTCAGTTTGATAAATTGAGGAAGTTGGAGCTTCCCTATCAAGTTGCAGCTTGATAGTCGTCAGTTGTAGCTGACTGAGGTTGGAGCCTCCTGTAGGTTGGTGCCTGCAGAAAACTGAAGGGAGTTGGTGCTTCCTTGCAAGTTGTAGCTTGCGGAATTGAGGTAGGAGCCTCCTGTAGGTTGGTGCCTGCAGAAAAACAGTGGTGAGAGGGAGTTGGAGCTTGCCTTTGCATCACAACAATAATAAGATGTGGTTTCTCCCTTTATGGGTTTCCACTTATATCTGGTGTCTCTGTGCATGATATTTATGTATTGATCTGATATGTATCATTTTCTTAATACCTGCTGCTCTCATATTAAGTCTACTGCTCTATTAAACTAATACTTTCTGATTACATTCTAAAATTACTCTCACATCAAATAGAGTTTGAAATGAAGGTGTAAATAAGTTTAATGAAAAGTTTAAGAGATCAGGAATGTATTAAACTGATTCACCCCCCCCCTCTCAGTTTAATTAGAGGTTCAAAAATTGGTATCGGAGCCAGTTCCTTTGTACAAGTCTAACAACTGAAAGGAGATCCTAGGTTCTCAAGATGGCTAGTAAAGAAGGATGCTCAACCAATAAAGCCCCTTTCTTCACTGGTGAAAATTATTCTTTCTGGAAAATCAGAATGAAGACATACATAATGTCTCTAGGAGTAGAAGTCTGGGCTGCTGTGCAATTAGGATATGCCCCGAAGTCAACTGATACAGAGAAAGAAGCTAAAGAAAGCTTTGTAGCTAATGCAAAAGCCATGAATGCCATCCTGAATGGATTATGTGAAGCAGAGTTTATTTAAGTAATGCACAAAGACACTGCCAAGAAAATATGGGATACTCTTGAAGACATACATGAGGGAGACCAGAAAGTAAAAACTGCCAAACTTCAAGTATATAGAGCCCGGTTTGAAAACTTAAAAATGAATGATGATGAAGATGTTGGCAGCTTCTTCTTAAAAGTTGCAGAAATTGTTAACAATATGAAAGCTCTTGGAGAAACCATACCAGAAAGTATAGTTGTGCAAAAGATTCTAAGATCACTCCCATCTAGATTTAATCCCAAGGTATCTGCAATAGAAGAGACAGCGGATTGGGAGACTCTGACCATGAACCGGATACTTGGAAATCTAACAGCCTATGAAATGAGGCTCCCACAGAAGAAGCCAAGTACAAGGGAAGCAGCATTCAAAACAGAAAAGAAGAAAGAAGAAAAGGAAGAAATATGTTCTTTCTCTGATGAAGAAGAAGCTAAATTTGTCAAGAAATTTGATAGAGGCTCAGGTAGATACAAAGGTAAACTTCCCTTCAAATGCTTTAACTATGGAAGAGTTGCTTTAACATTATGCTGCTAAATGTCCTCACAAGAAAGTAAGAAATCAAGCTCAAGAATCAAAGAAAGACACATCAAAGTTCTGGCAGAAAGGAAAGAAATCTAGCAGAAAATCCTTCTATGCTCAGCAAGACAGCAGTGCATCTGAAGACTCAGATGAACCCTCAAGTGAAGAAGGAACCTCAGAATTTTTATTGATGACCATAGAAGATCTTGAGGAACTCCTACTAGAAGATGAAGAAGAAGAAGGGGAAGTAGACCTTGAGGGGGAGCTAAGAAGTGCTCTGGAAGAGATTGACAGACTCAAACTAAAATGCAGAAAACAAAAGGAGATTCTCCTAAAATGTGTGAAAGAAGAACAAAATTCAGAAGTCCTCATGCAGCTGAAGGTAAAACTTGAAGAAGCCAAGAAGATAGAAGATATGTTACTTCAGCAAATCAAAGATAAAACTCGAGAACAAGAGAAGCTGGAAGAAGAAATTCTGTGTCTGAGAAGGAAATTAGAAAGTGCTCAACAGAAAGTTTCTATATACCCTTCTCAAATGACAAGTTCTAGTAAGTTGAATGAAATCTTGGATGCATAAAGCTTTTTAAAGGTATTCGTCCGATCAATGATAAATACGATGGCGATTTGAAGACCTAGTGACTCCAACAATGTGTTTTTTTGATCATTTCATCTAGTGCAACCTCTACCATAGTTTTTCATTCTTCGGGTGATTCTCTTGTGCATCCCAATCCCAATGCCACGAGTTTATTCACACAGTTTTGAGTATCTCATATTGCTCTAGTGCATCAATATTTTCATCCCTCAACAGGTTGCTATCCGTCACTTCCCCCATTTTTATCGGAAAAAAGCCATGGTCACCCTCTT
Source organism: Pinus albicaulis (assembly GCA_034641835.2). Classification (NCBI taxonomy): domain Eukaryota; kingdom Viridiplantae; phylum Streptophyta; class Pinopsida; order Pinales; family Pinaceae; genus Pinus; species Pinus albicaulis. The sequence continues at coordinate 1,237,073,031 of CM076578.1, forward strand.
AGGTAGGTTTCGTCCCCTCTACAAACATCACCCTTTGTTGACATAGTTTTTCCAAATACATATTCTGTATTCAGGCCAAATAGTCATCAAATTTTGATTGAGGCAACTTAGCAATACTTATATAATCTGTTTTTCTCAATTTTGTGAAGTTCCAAACCTGGGGCAACATAGCCAATGGATCCTTTTAGACAAAGTGTGGAAGTGATTGAGTCCATCGAGTATTGACAGACAAGTTAATTATGCAATGCCAAAATTAGATAAATGTGTTGTCATATTGCTATCGAAAATGATATTGCTGGGCTTTATATCAGAATGCACCACTTGAACAAAACTTTTTCGATATTGCTGGGCTTTATATCATAATGCACCACTTGAACAAAACAATAGTGATGAAGATATTTTGTGATATGTGCTGTCTATGCATATCTGTACTTTGGCTTAAGTTTAATGCATACACATCTATCTTAGCACTCTACTCTCCAACGGGATACAATTGATTTTCCAAGCTTCCATTTGACATTAGTTGGAGGACCAAAGCTTTGAAGTGAGGGGTTGAGCAACTTGTAACTCTAATAAGATTTTGGTGCCTAATTCTCCTAACCACATTGCATTCTATTTTGAAACTCTTGTAAGTTTCTTCATTTTGCAACTTGAGAACCTTGACCGCGACATCTGTGCCATTGTGTAAATTCCTTTATAGACTGATCCAAAACTCCCAACTCTTTATCAAGTTTGCCTCGTTGAATCCTTGAGTTGCTTTTACAAGATCTTCATATAAAATCATTGGTGGTCCAAATTTTAGTGAGAAAGCTCTTGGGAAACTTAAAATTTAGTCAGGTAACCAGACTCCAGAAGAATCCAGAGAGTAAACAACATATAAAAAGGTGCTGCCACCTTCAATTGGTACAATCACATTTTAGAACTGATTGATTTCTTTCTTTCAAAGTAGTAGTAGGGGGACACAGAAGCAAAGCATATTTGCTATCCACAAAGGCTAGGATTCCCCATAAATGAATTGAAAGTAACATTCACAAAAATCCTTAGATTAGGCATTTTCCCCTAAAATTCTTGAAATAAAGGCTCAGAGAGTGAAGCATTTAAAATCACAAAAATCCCTTCTTTGGGGATCCTTAAATTGTTGAAAGAAAGCCTCAGAGGATGAAGCATGTCTAAGTTTTTGAGATCTATGCTACAATTTTTTGAATTCATCCAACGAATATGAAAATTGGACCTTGAAATGTATTATGAGAGAGATTGAGTTTAACTAGTCTCGTGTGGCTTCCAAGTGCATATGGCATGATACCAATCAACTGGTTGAAAGTAAGTACTATCAATAGTTTGAATGACATGTCTCTTATCTAGAGTGACATGTCTCTTGCTCAAGAGACGTTCTCCATTAAAAAACTCTCATTCACAAAATGTGATCTTTCAACATGAAAAATGAATGATCTTTCACAAAAATGGCATAAATGGATTTTCACACATATGTGGCATAATTGGTCTTCTTGAATACGCTGATCAGATTCAAGTCATACTCATCATCAGTGAGATCGTCTCGAAACCCTAATTTTAATGGCTGTAAACACAACCACTTTCTATGAAATTCTGATACTAATGGCTGTGAACACAACCATTGTCTCGAAATTCTGATGCTAATGGCGGTAAACACAACCAATTTCTATGAAATTCTAATACTAATGGCTGTAAACACAACCAATTTCTATGAAATTATGATACTAATGGCTGTAAACACAACCACTTTCTATCAAAGTGTCAACATGGCCCATTTTCATCACTGCATCGTCTCGACTTTTGTGCAAGACTAAATTCACCCAACGACTATGAAATTGGACCTTGAAATGTATTATGAGAGAGATTGAGTTTAACTAGTCCCGTGTGACTTCCGAGTGCATATGGCATGATACCAATCAAATGGTTGAAAGTAATATCAATAGTTTGAATGACATGTCTCTCTAAAGAGTGATATGATGTCTCTCTCTAAACCCTTATCTAGAGTGACATGTCTCTTGCTCTCTTTTGCTCAAGAGACGTTCTCCACTAAAAAAACTCTCATTCACAAAATGTTCTCTTTCAACTTGAAAAATGAATGATCTCTCACAAAAGTGGCATAAATGGATTTTCACACATAAGTGGCATAAATGGTGTTCTTGAATCTGTTGATGAGATTCAAGTCATACACATCATCATCACGATCGTCTCGAAATTCAGATTCAAGTCATATTCATCATCATCATCACGATCGTCTCAAAATTTTGATACTAATGGCTGTAAACACAATCACTTTTTGTCAAAGTGTCAACATGGCCCACTTTCATCATTGCATCATCTCGACTTTTGTGCAACGACTAAAATGATGAATTTCCTGCAAAGGTTCAAATCTCAATGTCCTATTGCAACATACAAGAATTTCCTACAAAGGTTCAAATCTCATTGTCCTATTGCAACATACAAATATCACGAACACTTGGAACATACATCCATCCTTTTGTCGAAACAAAAATAATCAAAGTGGCCAAAAGCATCAATATGCCTCCAAATATGGCGATAGCTTGAAAATTGGTTGGTCAAATGACAAAACTGGCTACGCGTTCCTTGCGAAAAATCATGAAATTTGAATATAAAGTTGACTATGTTTTGAAATTGTTAAATATGGGCCTCTAGGGAATCTAGAGGATTCTTTGCGAATTTTTGCCTCAAGGTTCCATTGCTCAATGTTTTTCCTATGGAATATTCATTTCTCAAATCAAATAACTGTCTACGCTATCAAATTCTTGGCAAAAATTCGGTTCACATGAGTATAAAATTACATATTTCTGACCATGAAACCCTGGGCATAGGCTCATGGGAATATGTTATGCAACCAGCTCACAAAACAATAGAAATAACATATCAACAACTTAGAAAATATCCTCTTAACAATATAGTAAAATAATTTTCTTATTATAGATTTTTCTTGGAAAAGAATTATTGAGAGTTGGGTGCAAATGCACAATGTTGTGTAGGATTAGTGTGATAAATATGGGATAGTGCAAAGCATAGTTTTGAATATTAGTCTAAGTTGACTCGTACCTAATCAACTCAGTCAAGTTGATTGTTGGTTGAACGGTTAATTGTTGGTTCAATGGACAGAAGATCTTGCAAGCACAGATACCAAAGGGCAAAATGGAGCCCATCATGGGGTAATCTTTGTAATTCTCCACCACTTCTACCTTCCATGCTTCCTCAAACTCCTCTCCAACCTCAATATTAGTGCTAGTAGTAGCATGAGCAACAACACTACGCTTAGCAGAACTAGAAGAATGCGTTTTCCAAACTACACGAGAACTACTTCCCTCACAAGTCACCATTTTCCATGCTTGGTCTCGGTGTTTCTCTTCCTTCTACTCCTGGTTCAACTACCATATCTTCATTGGAACCAACACTCTGAACTCCACTATACAACGATTCACCATTTTGTAGTAGTGATTCGCTATTTGTACTAGTGATTCGCCATGATTTTACAAGATAATATAATCTCGTGAGAGATTCACCAAAAAATTATATATACATATTATATTATTAATAAAATCGCCTTCCATTTTTCCTATGTATCATGGGGATTCGCCTATTTATTATATATATAAATTTAGGGGGGTTCTTAAAATTATCCCTGGTCCCATGCATGGATCAGGAGTTACATGAGGAGGAGGAGGGAGATACCAGTGTTGGTACACTTGAAGAAAAGAGGCCATCACTCTTACCAGTAGTTGGAGACACTATTTTCCTGGTTGGAGGAAATCTTGTGTTCTGTCAAGAGGTTCCCACATATCAGTTGATCCAAGGTATGCATAAAATTTCAGCACATATTGTTTCAACACCAATGCATAACCAAGGGTTAGAACCAATTGCTGATTTGAAGCAGAGACATATCACAGCGCTGTTACTTAATGGCTGTGACAAAGAAAAGACATCATCATTCTTGGGGCATTCTGGAGGTAGCTTCACCCATGAAGAAATGGAAGAAAATATGAAAAATGGTAGACATATTGAGATGAGAAACATTTTCTCCCTTCTAGATGACCCTTTCTCAATGAGCATCTCACTGCTCAAAGAGAAACTTCTACTTGCAGCAAATCCAAAACTTCTTTGGTTTTGGAGGGCCTTTGGTGAAGAGAGAATCTCATTAAGAGATCTTATGAGAGGTGCACTTCAACATTTCATGAAGTGAAAAGTCCTTCATCAGTTTGGGGAGGATGGTATTCGACAAAGGGAGGATACCATGATTATGCAGTACCTCATTCATCATCCACATGGGAGCGAATGGGTAAGGATGATAAGCAAGGGGTTGCATGACCAATTGTAGCTTTGTATGGGCTAGCATGCTTGGTTACGTTGATTTCCATTGGGAGATTTTTGTCACTCTCCAAAGGCTCCTATTTTTCTAATCCATGCCTTGAAAAAAACATATGAAATGAAGAAGGAGGCATGGCTGTGCTGGCTGTTCTTGGGTGAGTATGGTTATCACCCAATAGCTCATAATTTTCTGATTCATGACTTGAAAATCAAAGATAATATGCAGCAAAGGAAGGCATGTTCATTTTGGTTGTGTTTAGGGGAGTTTGGCTTATCCATCTTACATGAAGGAGATGGAGGATGGCAACAAAGGGTCTTACTCTGGAGGTTATTGTTAGGAGAATATGGTTTGACACCTTTGTCTACCCATGTTACTCCTTCCCTTCTTCTTTTTCCTAACTTTGGAATGATGGAGTTTGGATCCAATAAGGCCAACAGGGTTAAGAATGAGAGCATAAAAATGCTCAATTAAATTCATGAAACATGGGATGTAGGAATGTAGTATGATGAAGCTTTCCCTTGTGGAAAGAGCTACTTTATTTTATGTCTCTCATGTACTTATGATGATGTTGGATATCAGATGATTGTCACTTTGTGATTTATGGTGAGAGGAGGACATCTAAACATGCAGTTGGAAGTCATCTCATATATTTCTGAAAGACAACTATGGAACCAAACATGCATAATATATTGTAGCAAATGGAGGAAGCCTTCCTTATGTGGATGCCATTTGGAGGGGAATAGATGGCTGATGCATCTACCTTTTGAGTTGCTTGAGGACAAGCAACATTTTTCCAGGGGGGACTATAATATTCCCAAATTTGAACATCACATTTGGAATATTAGAGTCCTTGATATTTTTAATAAATTAAGTAAATAAAAGTGTGGAGGGACCCACAAACCCCAAAATATGAATAAGATCCACTTTTATGTGTGTATGTGGACATTTTTGATCTAGATATACAATCATGGAGTAGTGGAGCAACTCCATTAATGGAGATCATGTCTCATTTATGAGATAGGTTATAGAGGGTGAAACAGTCAAAGAAGATCATGTATATTAAATATTAAATCACATGGATCTTTGATAAGGTCAACTGAGATCATGATACATTCAAAGAAGATCATTCATGATAAGATAGTGGAGGAAGTGGTGCATTTAATGCATACATGATGGAGAGGGTGATCACCACGTGAACATGATGGAGGGCATGGATCAACAATGCAGTCAAACATGGAGACTTCGTCCACATGTGCAGTGCAGTATTGGAGTGGGCCTAAGTTATGGAAGGCTCATGCATATAATGAAGGTGAAGGCACAATGGAAGGCATGATTTGGATTATGCATTTCTTGATCTGTTTAGATCTAGATTTGTCTTAGGACATTTCTATGCAAGATTGGGCTATTTAGCAGAGCTTGCAGGGTGTTCCTAGATGGGAATCCCACCTCTTTCTTTGAGTGATCTCTGAGGAAGAAGATTATTATTCATTCCATATCAGGCATTAGTGCAATCTTCAGGAGGTTGTTTCTAGTATTCAGCTAGAAAACCGGTGGAGGATTCATCCTACCACTTTTTTCTTCATATTCAGTCTTTCATAGCATCAGATCTATATTCGACATTCAGGCCTTGGGGTTTTTCCTCCTTGTTGCAGCAGTCCCTTCAAGGATTGCGCAGTTCAGTCTTGCAGATCTATTGGAGGAAGGAAGTTTCTAGCATTTCAGCTGGGAATCCTATGAGGGATAACCTCCTCACATTGGATCTATTGTTTCCATCACCCAGGAGCTGATTTGACATATTTTTCTATGGGGAAAGGAGTCTCCCTCTCTCACAACATAGTTTTCTGAAGCTGCTGTTCATTTTGCAGCTATTTTTAGTGGAGGAGATTGGAGGAGCTAGATCTTGAGCTTTTAGCCCAAGGATCTAGTGAAGGGATCAACCCTTCTTTCTTACATCTGACTGTACATCATTGCAGCCATCATATTATCAGATCTGGTTTTATATTTGCATTCCTAGCAGCATTTTCATGGAGCCCTAGGGAGAAGGTTGTCTTAGACTTAGATATTTGAGAAATCCTTCTAGGGTTGTCTTGGGAATCCATCATAGAGCCCAAATCTACAATTTCAGCATCATCGGAGCTCCCGTTCTGCCTAGATCCGAATTTCTATATTACATGCAGTAGCAGTCCCTACATCTGTAGTAGGGAGAGCATAGTATACCTTCCAGCATAGTAGCAGTTACGCAGTCCCTCTTGGGATATGATTGCAGGGTCATTCTAGGCTACTTTTGTGGCTTGTGTGTGTCATATTTTGAGCACTGTTGTATTGGAATTTTGCAGATCCAAATATTAATAAAATGGCTCAGCTATTTCTGCGTATTCTGATGTGTATTTAGATCTATTTTTTACTTAGTTGTAGTCCTCATGTTGTTTTTTAATATTGTTGGATCTACAATCTTGGGATATCATAAGTTATTCCCAACCTTGTTGATTTTCCCTATTTTGGGATATTACATATATAGGAGGAGAAACAAATTCTTGTCATAAGGAGGAGTAATATGCAAGCATTGTATTCCATTTAGAGGAGTGTAAATTATGCCATTAAGGAGAGGTATGCATGCCTTATTTAAGGAGAGTGTAACATATGCATTAAAGAGAGTGTAAGAGGGATATTTTATGACATATCTTTAATGAGTGTAAGAGGAATATTTTATGACATATCTTTAATGAGTGTAAGTAGAATATGCCATTCTTTGATGAGTGCATAAAAGAGAGTGTAATTTAATATTTAAAATAGAGAGAGTTACATAGAGCCATGAGAGTCATGAAGGAGGAAGAGGTGTGAAGTGATTGAATACATCAAGTTAATTTGTAATTCCCTTTTAATAAAATATCATAGTCTCATAAAAGATAATGATAATATTAATAATATTGAGGATTGAGTCAATATTGAACAATTAGGATTGATTAATGATAAGTTAACTGAATTTCCTTCAACTATGCTTGATTACCAATTTATGCAAGGAGATTTACTATTTTTGGAAAGTCATGCTTGAGATGCTAGTCACGACTTTCTATTTTTAGAAATTCATTCCAGATTTTTCAGATTGAGATTTTATTTAAGGAAATGTATCCATGAGTGATATTTTTCTTTCAGAGAATAAGAATTCCGCACCCCTATTTCATGCATCTTCGTGCCTTAGTATATTGAGGACTCTGCGCCCTAATCTACTCCAAAGATCCAAGATTCCACAACTTGATCTTTTTAAATATTCAGGACTCCGCGCCATAAATATACAAGACTCCACATCTTTATATTTCTTAGATTTAGGACTCCATGCCCTAATTTCCATGCTTTCTCATCTATTGTGCTTTGAAACTCAAATTTTCTCTTTATGGTACTGATTGTGAGCTTTTACCCATTTGATGGTTCGTTGGTAAGGCCTTTTTCGAAGACCTGACACATCATAATCTCATAGATCAAAGTGATCATATGAATTTCATAATGAAATTAACTTAATCAAATTTTACCAAGAATTGTGAATGACTTCCACAATCATTTAGGTTTTGAAGAAATGACTTGCACAGTCATTCATAATTGAACATCCTTGTTGGAAAATTACTAGGTCCCTACCACATCCTGCTTAGTAAAATGTTAGACATATATATAATCATACAAGTCATGTGTCATTCATAAATCATAATTTAACCATCTTTTCCACATAACCATGAGTATCCACGGGTCTAGGTGTTTCAATCCAAGATCACCATCCATGTCATACACCTGATACATAAGTTAGATGCAAAAAGAGAAACATATGCATAACACCATATAAAACACGTAATAAAATATACCATACATAAGGGAAAATACAACTATATAAAACATTTTTCCCAAACCAGTGATCAATCTTCCATACATAATCAAGAGGAAATATATAACTATGTAAATAAAACATTGTTACCTAATCCAATGATCAATATGCCATATATATAACTCATAAAAAATCACCCTTAATAGGAGTGACAAAACTATACTAGGAAAAATAGGACACTACCTTTGGTGTATTTTCAGGCAAGGGTATGTTAGTGTAATATTCCCAAATTTTCACATGATATTTGGAATATTAGAGTTCTTAATTTCCTGAATGAATTAAGTAAATAAAAGGGTGGATGGACCCATAATCCTCAAGATGAATAAATATCCACTTTTTATGTGTGAATGTGGATTGTTTAAAGCCTATATCTACATAATAGGGTAGTGGAGCAACTACTAATGTGAATGGAGTGGAGATCATGTATCATTAATGAGATAGATCATGGAGGTTGAAGCAGTCAAATGAGATCATGGAAGACATATAATGTAATATCATAGAGCATTCGTGATGAAGTGATGGAGGAAGTAGTGCAATTAATGCACACATGATGGAGAGGGTGCACATTGCATCTAGACATGATGGAGGACTTGGAGAGAAAACACAGTCAAACATGGAGGATGATGTCCACATACAAAGTGCAATTTAGAGGTGGGCCAAGGCATGGGAAGGCTCATAAAATATATAAAGGAGATGAAGGAAACAATGGAGGCATGCTTTTGATTATTCATGTAAAGGTCTGTTTAGATATAGAATTGTCATTTGACATTCCATGCTTTCTTTGGCTGTTTAGCTAAGATTGCAAGTTCTATTTAGCACAGGGTGTTCCTGGTCGGGAATCCCACCTCTTTCATTGAGTAGCTCTTGGAAGAGGGTTGTACTTCATTCACCATCAGGAATTGGTGCCACATATCATTTCCATTCTCTACAGAACATCCACCTTCATGAATTACACAATTTCTGAAGATCAATTGGGAGGTGGAGGTTGTCTTCAGTATTTCAACTGAAAATTCCATGAGGAATCATCTCCTCACATTGGATATATTGTTTCCATCACTCAGAAGATGATTTGACACATCTAGCAGTATGCCATCGAGACTCCCTCTCTTACAACATAGTTTTATGAAGCTATTGTTCATCCAACAACTATTTTCAGTGGAGGAGATTGGAGGAGCTAGATCTCGAGCTTCTAGCCCAAGGATATAGAGAAGGGATCAACCCTTCTTGCATAGATCTGATTGTGCATCATTGCAGCCATCATATCATCAGATATAGCTTCAGATATGTATATCGAGAAGTATATATGTGAAGCCCTAAGAGGGTGTTTTTCTTAGATTGATAGATCTAAGAAACCCTTTCTAGGTTATCTTAGGTATCCATCATAGAGCCTAGATCTTTGTTTTCAGCATCATCGGAGCTGCCATTCTACCTAGATCTGAATTTCTATCTTTTAGGCAGTTGCAGTCCCAATAGTTGCAGCAGGGACAACGTAGTTTAGCTTCCAGCAGTTCAGTAGTTACGCAGTCCCTCTTGTGGGATCATTGCAGGGTCATTCAAGGCCATCCCTTTGGCTTGAGTGTCTCATATTTTGAGCACTGTTGTACTTGCTTTTTCACCTCCTATATAATAAAATGGCTCAGCTATTTCTGTGCATTCTGATGTGTATTTAGATTTATTGTTTACTTTGCTACAATTCTTATATTGTGTTTTAGTATTACTGCATTCTCCCTTTTGAGATATTATAGTGGTATCAGAGCATGATCTTTGGCTCAGCTTGTGGACACTTCATATTTTGCATCAAAAGAAGAAGTAGATAGATGAGATCTATCATGAAGGAGGAATATAGTTTTGCCACTCCTCTCTTTAGATCCATGCAAGATCTCTCCAAGGAGGTCAGTCAAATGAAGAGGGAAAGGAAAAATAAAGATCCAAGAAGAAGATTTGATAAGGAAAGCCCAAGCACTTCCTATCAACAATAAAGAAGACCGAAGAATCATAGATCTCCTCATAGATATACTATACCCACTTTCTCTGAAGAGGGTGAAAGGTGTAGAAATGAAGAAAGAAAAGGACTTGAGACTCATGAGACTCTCAGCTTGTATCTTGAAGAGTAAAAAGCACAATCTAGAGCATTCAAAAAGAGTTTAACTCTCCAAGAGTTATTTGAACTCAAAGAAGAAAGAAGATCCTATAACGACAATAGAAGAAAGAGGCATAATAGATTTTTTTTTCCTACATTTGATGGATCTTCCTCAAGCACTGTTAAGGCTTGGAGGAAAGAGTTAGATGCATTCTTCAGGCTACATCCTGTAGCTGAAAGAGAGGCTGTCCAAATTGTAGCACTTCATCTTTTAGGTGAAGCCAACCATTGGTGGTTTGGTCACATGGAGCATGCAAAGGTGACTAAAGATTAAGATTTGTTTCACAAGTTGAGGAAGAAGTTTGATGTGAGAAAACTAGAGATGTGTTGGGGCCCTTGTTTTGAAATTCAACAGCTTTTGAGTTGAGGCTAGTACGTGGCGGAACACAACCACGGTAGGCAGAAATATGTCAAGGTTGCAAAGGAGTAAAGGACATGTGTCACGACTATTGCAGGAGCAAGCACAGATGGAGGAAGAGTGTGGAAGGAAACGAGCAGTAGAACTCCCGACTAACAGAAAGAAACAGAAGACAGCTGAGGGAGAAGAAAGGAGGAACTGTCAGTCACGCTGGCAGCAGAACAAATAGGCAGCCGGCCAGCATGAAGAGGGGTGGTTGGCGTAGACGGGATCAGGTAGCAGGGAGCCATAGGAAAGCTCTATTTAGGTTGTACTATTCTCCATTCCTCTGTATTTCTATATTTCTCTCTGTCTAGTTGGACTTCTTGTATTATGTTCTATTCATGCTCACATAGTTGAGATCTGTAATAGCTTGTCACTGATAGCCAATGCTTATTATAATCAGAAGTATTGTTTTGGATGTCTGTTATGGTCTTGAATGAATGGTTTTGCAAGCAATCTTAAAATTTTATTTACTGCAAGTTTGAATGCATTTCTGAGAGATATATGTCATGGAACGTTGTGTTGCGGTTGTTTATAATTTTAACATAACTTTGAATTACCCTTATCAATGTTGTTGAGTTGATACCGATCGACTCCCTACCTTAGTAAGGCCGCGACACGCCTCGGGTGAGACTCTCGGCTCTTCGGAGTTGGGTGAAAATGCTGGCGTGAAGCTAGACTATGGCAGAAAAACTTATTGGCCCTTAACCTAAACCTGGGTCTTCTCTACGAGACTTTTTCTCTCGCCAAAAAATGGTTCCGTTAACTCAGGTATAGAGGAGGTACCCCCAGTTGACCCAACCCTGATCCCGCCAACTATTTTTACCGAGCTCATTAATCAGATAGAGCAGTCAATGGAAGAAATAACTGGGTCACTCCCCGAGCAGATTCTGCTCCACCCAGATGACCTAGCAGGTCAAGAAGGGCAACAAGATCTACATATGGCTGACTCTAGCAACCGGTTACCGCACTAAAAACTTCCACAGTCATCGCAGGACCAGTCAGCGAGATCTGTCGCCAGTGGACAACCACTCCATGCACGAATGCCAGATCAGGGTACCTCTGGTACAGAAAGCATGGAAACTTGGGGGATAGCCCAACTGTACCATTTCATTAAGAGAGCAACACAAGAAGCCGAGAGACTCCACTCGGAGCTCCAGCAGAAATGCGAGCAGCAACAACAACAGATAAGCACGCTTACTGAAGAGCGTGAATGGCTGAAGATGGAAAAGGGACAGTTACAGGAACAACTGGAGACAGTAACCAGAGTATTCAGGGATGTTTTGCCTATGGTAATGGCCAACAATAGCCAAATACTAGAAGAGATGTAGGAAACCGATGTAGTCGGGTGGGCGGTCCACCTCAGGGTGGCCTGTTCAAATCTCCAGCAGGAAAATGTAGAACTCAAGGGAGCATTTGCAGCCCGACCCGCGTTACCTGACCCATCGGTTGTGTACTCGGCACAGATTTCAGAAAGATAGGGCCAAGTAACGAAAATGCAGGAAGTTCTGAGTACTGCAACAAAATAAGCATACGACCTACTGAAGGGTCTACAGGAATGCTCGACAACCCTTACTCTGAAGGCACAACCGGTGTCTCTACAGCACAAAAAATATCAAGAGAAATCCAGGAGGCCATGGACCTGACTGGAATTGACCAAATCTATGCACAGGAATACATGTTAGAAGTCCAGATATAAAAAATCGAAGAGAATTCAATGGCGGCTAAGCAAGCCATCCGAGAGCTCTGGAAACCTGTAACAGCAAGTGCACAGACAATGCAACAATTGGCCTCTGAGGCTAATACTCAAATCAACATCGTGTTTGGTGCCCTGCCACCAAATGTAGGGGAAGAAGTTGTCATGAAAATCACAGCCGAGACTGATGAGCTAATGCAAGGATGGCAGCAGGCCATGACAACCTTCCAAGAACTCAAGGAATCAACTCTAACCAAGGTCCCAGAGTTGGGGCCCTTGTTTGGAAAACTGGGAGAAGCAAGGCAGGCAAAGCAGGGCGCAGGGCCGAGCAGACCCATGGAAGTAGAGATGGTGCAGAACAATTGACTCGGGGTGAGTTAATAGGATGTGGTCGGGGCCTGTTGGGGCCCTTGTTTTGAAATTCAAAATCTTTTGAATTATAGCTAGTATGTGGCAGAACACAACCATGGTAGGTAGAAATATGTCAAGGTTGCGAAGGAGAAAAGGAAAAGTTTCACGTCTATTGCAGGAGCAAGCACATAGGGTAGAAGAGCATAGAAGGAAACAAGCAGTATAACTCCTGACTAATAGAAAGAAATATAAGACAGTCGAGCAAGAAGAAATGAGGAACTGTCAGTCGCACTGGCAGCAGAAAAAATAGGCAGCCAGCCAGCGTGAAGAGGGGTGGTTGGCACGGACGGGATCAGGCAACAGAGAGCCACAAGAAAGCTCTGTCTGGGTTGTAATATTCTCCATTCCTCTGTATTTCTGTATTTCTCTTTGTCCAGTAGGATTTCTTGTATTCTGTTCTGTTCATGCTCATGTAGTTGAGCTCTGTAATAGCCTGTCATTGTTAGCCGATGCTTATTATAATCAAAAGTGATATTTTGTATGTCTGTTATGGTCTTGAATGAATGGTTTTTCAAGCACTCTTAAAATTTTATTTACTACAAGTCTGAATGCATTTCCGAGAGATATATGTCATGGAACGTTGTGTTGTGGTTGTTTAGACTTTTAACATAACTTTGATTTACCTGGATCAATGTTGTTGAGTTGATACCGATCAACTCCCTACCTTAATAAGGTCATGGCATGCCTCAGGTGAGACTCTCGGCTCTTCGGAGCTAGGTGAAAATTCTGACGTGAAGCTAGACTACGGCGGAAAAACTTGTTGGCCCTTAACCTGAACCCGAGTCTTCTCTGTGAAACCTGTTATCTCGCCAACAAGATGTGTCACAAAGAGACATTTACTAAGGAGACAAAGGAGGATGTTAATATTTTCACTCTGGACAAGGAGTCACTACATTCACCACCAGCTGTAGAAGTACTTGCATCTGAAGAAGAGACACTTGCAACTTTGCAAGATAGGCTTGAGCTCTTAACACATAGAGTCCATGCATGATTCAGGAGATGCATGAGGAAGATGAGGAAGATTCCAGAGCTGGTGCATTGATAGAAGAGAAACCATCACTCTTACCAGCAGTTGGAGACACCATTGTCCCAGTTGGAGGAACTCTTGTGTCCTTTCAAGAGGCTCCCACACATCAGTTGATCCAAGGTATGCATGCACTTTCATCACCTATTGTTTCAGTAGATATTATTGAAACCTATGGGGACATTCCATCAAGGCCATTGCATGACCAAGGATTAGAACAACATGCTGATTTGGAGCAGCAACATATCATAGCGCAGAGGACCCTTGATCTAATCAAGGAGGGAATGAAAAGCAATCCCAGTTCATCATTGTTGAGCTACATTCAACCCTTTGAGTTGAAGTGTAGAGTTTCAGAAAATGGGATGAGCATAATCCTATGTACAATGACTGGATATGAGATCAACATTGCACCTTGCTTTGAGACAACATATGTATTACAATGCAGATCTACAGTGTTGTCACTTAGTAGTAGTGATAATGAAGGGGCCCCATTATTCTTGGAGCATTCTGAAGGTAGCTTCACTCATGAAGCAATGGAGGTTAATATGATAGATGGTATACATATTGAGTGTAGAAATTATATACAAATGCATGTATATATCCAGATTCTCCTGATCTAACAATATTTATCTTCTTGCTAAATACAAAATCCTTCCACAGTTAATATTTTGCGGAAATTAAAATCAATTGCAAACACATGAAGCAATAAAAAAAAAATCACACATAACACAGTTGTTTAATGGGAAAGCCTGAAGCTAAAAACCCCGACTATAATATATTATGTATCATGGAGATCATGTAACAATCTCATACAAAGCTTAGTACATCAAGCTCTCAGTACAATAAATCGTCACACACTAATAAGAAGAAATATGCAAATCCACGCACTGATTTCTTGCCTCCTGATAGCCTGCCTCCACTGCGCGAAATCCCTGCTGAAGAATAGATCTGAATGAATTTGAATTACCCTTGCCTTGACTGTGCAATCCTCATTGGCAACTCCAATGTGTGTGTGGTACAATCAATGCATCACTATAGTCACAATAGATAGTCCATCTTGCCCTTTCACATATGTCTCCATTGTGTCTCCACTGGAACTGACATGCATTGTAGTTAACTGTTGTATTTGTTCAATTGATTAATGAGTTATTATTTTTGAATTAATTAACTAATTAATTCACTCCACTCTCACTAGTGTATCATTCAGTTAGACTAGATACAACTAGCTCAACTGAGTTTAACTCCATTAACTAAGTTAAATTGAATAACGACTCCACGAACTACTCTTCCAACTCTGTCATAACTTTTCCACTTCAGTTCTAACTGAGTCCTCCATGCATGAACCACTAGTAAACCCTAGGAATTGTGTAATTCCTTCAGGCCACTGATTTGACAAATGTGTGTACTGAAATTAAGTGCTCCAAGAGAATAAGTTGTTGTTTATTGTCAGATTATTATTAAGAGCTAATAATAATCGACACTTCTATTTTTAGATCAATGATCTATAAATAGACTTCACCCAATATTCTAAAAATAGAATTTCATCTATTTTTCCAACTTGACCAACCATCCAAAAATAACATCCTGCAACTTCTGAAATATTATCACCATGTCTAAAAATAGACTTGCACCTAAAAATAGCATACTGGCCCACTTAGTTAAGGTGACTCATTTTCACTAAGCTCATCATCTTATTGAATCTCAACGCTCCATCTCAACAAGATAGGTATTATCCTTCACCTTGATCCTGCCTCTATGGTATTCGAATTTTATCCTGGTGAGCACCTTCGTCAGAATGTCTGCATCTCAATCTTCCGTAGGAATGTACTGAAGCAACATGATCTTCTGCTGCACACAATATCTGATATGATGATACCGGATATCAATATGTTTGGACCTATCATGAAACACAAGATTAATTGAGATTTTAATGCAACTCTGATTATCACAATGTATCACTGTAGGATCTAAATGTGAACTAAACAAACCAACCAGGATCTTCCTCATCCAGATAGCCTCACATGCAGCTTGAATTGCTGCCATGTATTCTGCTTCCGATGAACTGAGTGCCACGAATCTTTGTTTCCTACTGTACCAAGAAACTGCTGTAGATCTGATACTAAAAACCCCTCCTGATGTGCTCTTTCTTTCTGTTGGGATGCCTGCCCAATCTACATCCGTGAAGCCATGCAACTTCACCTCTTCCGTCTGTATATACCATAAGCCATACTCAGATGTGCCCCTGAGATACCTTAGGACATGCTTGCCTGCCTTCCAAAAGATCTTGGTAGGCTTAACCATCGCTTGTGAAAGCTGGTTCACCGCATAGCATATGTCTGGTCTTGTATTAACTAAATACATGAGCGAACCCACCAAATGTCGATAAAAAGTGGCATCCACTACCTCTGCCAATGTAGCATCCTCTTTCCTCCAATTTCCTAGAAGAGGAGTGTCGATAGGCTTGCAGCCTTGCATGTGAAACTTCTCCAGTATCTCCCGGGCATACTTGCCTTGAGACGCAAATAGTTCACTTTCCTGTTGCAATATTTCCAATCCAAGGAAATAATGAAGGAGGCCCAAATTCTCCATCTCAAACTCCTTTGAAAGATCTGCTTTGCATGATTGTATCAACTGCTCATCACCCGTTAGTATTAAATCATCAACATAAATAAAAATGATTAAAAGCTTACCCTCCACCACAATTTGGTACAGGTTTGCATCTGCCTCACTCTTGGTGAAGCCAAGTCCAGTGAAATAGCCGTTGATTCGTGTGTACCAAGCACGAGGTGCTTGCTTCAGCCCATACAACACTCTTTTGAGCCTGCACACATGTGACTCACTACTGAGATCTCAAATCCTTCAGGCTGCTCAATGTACACCTCTTCCTCAATGATTCCATTAAGGAATGCAATCTTCACATCCATCTGATGAATGTGCCAACCCATCTATGCTGAGAGAGAAAGGATGGTCCTTATGGAAGAATACCGTGTGACAGGTGCAAAGGTTTCTTCATAATCAATCCCCTCTATCTGTGAGAAGCCCCGGGAAACAAATCTTGCCTTATACTTCTTGATGCTCCCATCATCAGCTTGCTTTACCTTGTAGATCCATCTTGATCCTACAACTGATTTTCCCACCGGCCTTGGAACAATCTCCCAAGCACTGTTTTTGACAATGGAGTCATACTCCTCCACCATGGCATCTACCCATGTGGGCTCCTGCACTGATTATTCAAAAGAAGATGGCTCTGTCATGATACACTTGCTCATAAGAGCCATGTATCTAGTAAATCGGTCAGGTGTCTGTCTCTGTCTGCGCTGTAATGTAGGGACTCCTACATTTTGTGCTGCATCAAGCTTCAGTCTCTCAGCTTCTATGGCACACTTTCTGCCTTGTCTGATGTTTGGTTCTGCATGAGTGGACTCCTCCACTCCATGAATCTCCTCCTCTGGCTGATCCACATCCAGAGGCTCATATTTGGGAACAAGAAGTTCCTCCTCTGCATGCTAGTGTAGCTCCCTATCAAGCGACAACTTCATGGATTTCACCTCATTGAATTTTATATCCTGTCGCACCACAGTCATCCGACTGTCTGGAAATTACACATGATAATTATGGGGTGTTTCTGTGTATCCCAAAAATATCCCAACTTCTACAGCCAACTCTAGCTTCTTCCTGTCATCCCTTGTCACATGAATGTAAATAGATGAGCCAAAAGTCTTCAAATGAGAAATATCAGGATTCTTACCAGTAAAAGCTTCTTCAAGTGTACTCATGCCAAGTACTCTATGAGGACAATGATTTTTCACATAAACCGCAGTGTTGCATGCTTCTGCCCACAAGTGCATCGCTAGACCTTGGTGATGCAGCATCGCTTGTGCAGCACCCATGATCGTTCTGTTCTTCCTCTCAGCGACCCCATTCTGCTGTGGGTTATGAGGCGCTATGAGTTCTCTTCGAATTCCTTCTTTTCTATAGAAGTATTTGAATTTTTTCGAGATATATTCACCACCATTATCACTCCGTAGAGCTTTCACTTGCTTCCCCGACACCTTCTCCACCAATGCTTTAAACTCACAGAACTTTGAGAATGTTTCGCTCTTCTTCTACATGAAGAAGATCCAACATCTACGAGAATAGTAATCAATAAAAATAACATAATACCTGTGTTTTGCTGTTGAAGCAACCGAGAAAGGTCCACACACGTCTGTGTGAATTCTCTCCAAGATCATCGAAGCACGGTTCTCCTTCTCATGAAAGGTGGTCTTCACAAACTTACCCATAGTACATCCCTTTCATTGATCTGACAATGCAAGAGTACCCTTGGGAAGTCCAGTAGAAATCTGCTGCAAAATATTAAAAGTGCCATGGTAAAGATGGCCCAATATCCTGTAACATAATTTTCCCTCATCCTGGCTCACCACTTCTTCTGCTTTTCCCACCATTGCAGAGCAGCCATCTACCTCCAGCTTGTAGAGATTCTTAACTCGAATCCCTATCCTCTTGGTTTGACCCTTTGTTTTATGTCGCAAGAAAGCTTTTCCATCACTAAAAACAACGTCATAACCTTTGTCTTCCAACATTGCGACCGAGACCAAGTTATTCTTCAAACCTGGAACATGCATCACATCTTTCAACATAAATGGATTACCTGAATCCCTATCAAAGGTAATGGTCCCAATGCCAGTCGTAATGTATCAACCATCGTCACCCATCTCTATATGCATTTGAAGGTCCTTCTCCTCCAAGTCACTAAACAACTCCTTGTCTCCCGTCATATGGAAAGATGCACCACTATCAAGATACCACACTGATCCCATATAAATTGAAACCAAGCATGTGATCAAAGAGAAATCAAGTTCAAATTGTGAGGCTAAGGCCTCTCCAGCTGCAGCTCCAACAAACTTCTTGTTCTTCTTCTTCTGTGGGCAGTTAGTGGCGAAATGCCCATGTTCGTGATAGTGAAAACACTTCACCTTGGACAAATCCTGCTTCTTGCCTTTAGCTTCAGATTTTGAAGGAAATTTCTTCCCCTTCCCTTTCCTTGCTTTGGCAACCAAAGCACAATTCTCTTCATGTTCATTCTTCGATGAAGAGCCATCCCTGGTACTTTGCCTTATCTCCTCCTGCACAAGATCCAACCAAAGTCGCTCCCATCCCAGTAGTTTCTCCCATCCATTGACAGAATCTTCGTAGCTATGCCAACTCTTCAGAAACCCAAGGAGAGCCAAGATCACCAAGTCTTCATCATCAAAAATAATCCCCACACTTCCCAGTTCATCCCTACAGTGGAAAAACTTCTTGAGATATTTTGGAATACTGTCACCCTTCTCCATTTTTAATTTCTGAGCTTATCTTTCAGTGCTAACTTCCTCTGGTCGCGGCTACTTTGGAAAAAATCTATCAAAGCCTTCCATATTGAAAATGGAGTGGCTTTCCCATGAAGGCTAGACAAAATATGGTCCTTCACACCTTCCAACATAATTCTTCTTATCTTTGCTATCTTCTTTTGCCATGCGTCAAGTAATGCAGCATCGCTAGATCACGGCTTAGGAACATCGCTATCGATGAACTCCTTCAGTCCATTATCCTCCAGTACCGCCTCCATCCTATCCTTCCAGGTGTTGTGGATCAGTATCTACCTATCCTTTTTATATTTCATTTTTGAAATTTTGAAAAGAAAATTTAAAAAATATATATAAGAATCCGAGAATATGCTATAGTATAAAGTTCTTATACTTTAGTATAAAAAAAAGGGGAATGCAATATATGTCCATTTATATTTTGATACATGGAGCGGGCTGACTTTAGGTTGATGTATTTGTATTAAAGATAAAGTCCGAGCAACTTCCGGAGCGGAAGTCACAATCGTGCGAAGAAGCATTTGGATATGCAACTGCGGGGGGTCAACTAGCCCGTCGGTTATCAAAACCCGACCCCCCGCAGTTGACTGTTCAGATCGCAAAACTATGATGATCAACGGCCCTGATTAATTACGGGGGGTATGGGTGGAAATTCTCCGCCGTACTCACAGACCCCCTACATTACGTCATCCGCCGAGGTGGCAAACAACTGTCATTCACTGTTCGCTGTCTTTCCACGTCACCCTTGCATTTATTATGGTTCTTGTTGTCTATAAGTGGGGTTTTTCCGTCCTATTGTGATTTAATTGTGACTGTTTGCTCTGTTTCAAACTGCGTCCCGCCACCTTTGCGCTATTCAGTTGAATTGTTTTCGAAATTCCTGTCAATCATGGCCAAGCGAGCATCACTGTCTGGTTTGTCAAATCTGAGCCCTCTCCTAGATAGTGAGAAAGATGTCCGTGATACTGCGTCTTCTATAAATCACCCTCTCTTGCATTATCAAGTAACCTTGAACGTTGAGAAGTCACCTGTGTTTTCTGCTATGCAAAGTTCGGGAGTGTTGTTCGCCTGTATTCCAAAAACTCATGTCTTTCCTGAATTTATTTCTTGGTTAGTTTCATCGATGTACCCCGGTAAGTGTTTTGTTATGGATTCCCAAGGGGAAAATATTTTGCAGGTTTCGACTCAATTAATGCGTCAGGCATTATTTTTTCCAGAAAATGATTCTCCTTTACAGTTCTCTGAAGATTCGTTGATTCAATATTTCGAGGAGCTTTCAAATGAGGAGTTTAATCGCTGCATGTCGTTTTTGGTATCAAGTCTAGAGAAGACTCAATTTGAATCGGGAAAGTTCAGTCTGGAGGTATTTAATGTTCAATACAGACCAGTTCTTAGCTGTATTATGGAGATTTTGGGGAGAGATGATGATCGCAAAATTGACAAGGCAGCCCTGGGGATGTTCGCTCTCATGATGAAACCGGGGGTGGTGCTGGATATCCCATCCTTTTGGCAAGAAGTGGTAAATTCTCAATTGATTGCCTATCCTTTAACAGGTTATTTCAGATTTCCCTCTCTGGTAGTCTACTTGTATTTATATCAGAACATTGAAGAATTCATGACTATCGGTTTGAATATAATGGATAGTAATAAAAATAAACAGTCAGTTTTGCTTTGGACCGATATGGTCAGAAAAGAAGAGAACGAAGCCGGTTTATTTGAATTTGTGGATCATTTCATGACCACTGCTTATAAAATTCTTAATGGAACTCTGCCTCCATGCTTCTTGCCAAAGGCCCAGGAGTTCTTGCAATTAGGACCTAGTTGTAAGTATGGAGACTGGTTTGTTTTTGAAGATTATTCTGAAATAAGGCTATATGGAGTCAGTATTGAGCCTTATAGGCTTCCAAAATTTGTTCCTATGAGACTGTTTGCCTTGGAATTTATAAGGAAAAGTCTTAATGTGGATCAAGTTCATTTTCTTCCTATGAAGAAAGGATTAATGTACAAGTTGCCTATGAGTGTAGGCCCTTTCGTTGTTAACACAAGGCAAGCTTTTGAGGAGGTATCAAAGATGTTGGAAGGAACACAGTTGCTATTGGGAGAGAAATGGGCCTATGACCCACATGGGATTATTTCACAAAGAAGGGTCAAGAATGGGTATGCTGCTTTTACTCATGTGAGTAAACCGGATTTAGAGAAGTTGGCTAATCCAGGAGGGCCAAGTTCATCACGGATCAGTATTCAAACACCTACAATATTGGAGAAGATGGGCAAGAGAGGAAGAGATGACGTTATTGAGATTGATGAGGAGGAACCTCGAGAGGAGAAAAGGACGAAATTAGCAGAAGACCACTCCTCCAATTCACCTGGTTTTACTCTCCAGGTCAGTGAAGAAAAGGGTGGCCCGTCATCTCCGAGCAGACCAGAAATTCATTTGGAAAAGGCTCCTTCCATGAAGCAAGTATTCTCCCAGTTTGAAGAAAAGAACCAAAGAATAAGGGCCAATATAGAGACACAAGCAGAGCACCATATACCTGCTGACCAAACAAGACTATTGACTGTAATGGATCTGGAGAAAGATCAGTTTAAAATGGCGTTGTCGCATCTGACAGGAATGTCTCTGGGACCTTCAGGCAGCTTTAAGGAGTTGAATATAGTCATGGATGTGAAAAAGATCCCCTTGTGGGACAAGATGAATCTCCACATGCAAACAGGTCAGTTGATTGTCAATGATTTGAGCAAAACCACTGCTACAGCAGTCAAGATAGAAAATATGCTTGCTAAGGTGGTCAAACAATGCAAGATGGAAAAATCCAATGCAAGAGCATTAACTACTCAGAATGAAGAGCTGAAGAAAATTATAATGAAAATTGGGGTTGATCCAAATGATAAAAGTGCAATTCAAAAACTGATGAAGAGTGCAGAATCAGAAATATCTTCATTAAGGAAAAAGCTGAAATTGCCAGCTGCAGAGCATTCGTTGGCAGCCGAAGTAGCAGAGGTAGAAAAGGAAAAAGAGGAACTACGACAACAGTTGATAAAGAAGGACGAGGAACTTGATAAGGTAAAGCAGACTGCTATAACCTTACAAAATCAAATCCAGAACCATACTTGTACTTTTAATTTTTCCGCAGGTGGAGCCGACCCACAAGCCCAGGTTGTTCAGCTGAACACAGAATTAAAAATGGCAGAGAGAGATTGCAAACAGGCCCAGTCTGAATTGGCCACAGCTCTTAGATTGATGCAGGGATGGGAAGGAAAGGCAAATGAAAACGAGCAGAAGCTACAAAAAGCTGAAGAAGAAATCAAAGAACTCAAGGAGAAGTTGAAGGGAAATATTTCCCTTATTAAAGCTAAGGATCTCATCTGGAATGAGATCATTTCTGAAATGCAGGCAAAATGGGACTCCATAAAAGTAATTGCCAGAGAGAAGAACATTGTTGCAGATCACGAAAAAGAGCTGTTATCGGATAAGCAAGCCGCTATCAAAAGATCAAATTGGGCCAAGAAATTCATGAATTTTATTAATACCAAGACAGATGAAGAGTTGCAAGATATGGGGATATAGGATAGGTATTTATATGCTGAAGAAGTAAACAAAATGATCATTAAAAATGACCTTCTGAAGGCATCAGAGAAGCGGCTGCAGGTAATTAAAGAGATGGTTAAGAAATTTGATATTTCATTTGATAAGTTGATAAGAACCGGTTTGCCCTCATGCTGGAAGGAGGGAGGTGAGTTTATGTCCTGGAAGTTTTATGAGGATCAATTGGTATTTGCAAAAAGCAGAGCGGATGGCCGACATGAGAAGACGCAGATACTGAAGGGGGAAATAGTATTCAATTTCTTACAAAGACATTTCCTTCTGCTGTGGATGGTGAAAACATTGTTCACAAGTAACCTCACTCACAGTCATGTTGTTGCCTTCACATTAGAATATCATCGTTATAAGAATGCTCCAATAACTCAAGATAAGCTCTGGAAGGAATGTAAGAAATTTTCTATTGACACAGAAAAAGGATTTCCAGCTAAGCAGCCACAAGTAGCCGTTCAGCCGCAAGTAATCATTGAGTCAGCTGCTATTCCAGGAACATCAGTTCCTTTAGATTAGGAGTTATCATCTTTTATTTTGTTTTAAGTGAATTTATGCAAATGTAATGAAATGTTTCCGAGGCATGTACCTCCGTTACAAAGAGTAGTTAAGCAGTTACAGTTAGTTAGAATTAGTTTTATAACTGAAACCATCTTGGTTCAGATTGTATTTAAAGACATCTTAAGGAAGAAAGAAGGTTCCGAGTTTTGAACCTTTGAAGGCTAATTTTGTACTGAGCAATATTGAATGAATGAAAAAGTTTTGCAAGTTCCCAATATTCCATCTGTGTTGAAGAGTTTTCTTGTTTTCATTTCATTTCCATATCTGTGAATAAAGTAGAGTGATTAGAGCTGCAGGTCTCTTGATATTTATATATCTAAGGGTTAAACATCCTTAATGGGCGCTCCTCTTCTTTAGCTTATTTGTTTTTCACTTCTTCAGGATTTTATGATGGCAGTTTCTGTTTAAAGCAGCATGACAAGTTAAAATCCTTTTCTTTCTTCGTCTTCCATTCGCTCACTTCAATATAAAAGGAATATGGCATTGCAGAGCTAATAAAGATTTGATGTTTGAGAAATATATTATTAATATTTGAAGGGTTAAGAAACAGAGACACATATATACATTTTGTGACATAATCTTTAATGTCTTGAGCACGGATTCTTGTACACAGCCAAGAATTGTTTCTCAAGGAACAACACCAGGATATGTAATTTGAGATCCCATCAAGGGCATACTCCAATCGCAACCCATTGAAAGACATTTCAATTTATACTCAACTATCGCACCAAGAATTTTATGCAGCAAATTCGAATTGTTGCACAAACTCAACAATTCTTCACAATTGAAATCTTCAAGAATTAACACTCCTCTGATACCATGTAGAAATTATATACAAGATGCATGTATATATCTAGATTCTCTTGATCTAACAGTATTTATCTTCTTGTTAAATACAAAATCCTTCCACTGTTAATCTTTTGCAGAAATTAAAATCAATTGCAAACACATGAAGCAATAAAAAAAGAATCACACATAACATAATTGTTTAATGGGAAATCCCGAAGTTGAAAACCCCAACTATCATATATTATGTATCATGGAGATCATGTAACAATCTCATACAAAGCTTAGTACATCAAGCTCTCAGTACAATCAATCGTCACACACTAATTAGAAGAAATCTGCAAATCCATGCATCGATTTCTTGCCACTTGATGGCCTGCCTCCACTGCACAATCCCTGCTGAAGAATAGCTCTGAATGAATTCGAATTAACCTTGCCTTGAATTCACAATCCTAATTGGCAACTCCAATGTGTGTGTGGTGCAATCAATGCATCACTATAGTCACAACAGATAGTCCATCTTGCCCTTTCACCCATCTCTCCACTGGTTCTCCACTGGAACTGACATGCACTGTAGTTAACTGTTGTATTTGTTCAGTTGATTAATGAGTTATTATTTGTGAATTAATTAGCTAATTAATTCACTCCACTCTCACTAGTGTATCATTCAGTTAGACTAGATACAGCAGCTCAATAAGGTTTAACTCCATTCGCCGTTAAAGGCGAATAACAACTCCATGAACTACTCTTCAACTTTGTCATAAATTTGCCACTTAGGTTCTATTAAGTCCTCCATGCATGAACCACCGGTAAACCCCTGGGAATTAGCGTAATTCCTTCATTGCTTTAATTGACAAATCTGTGTACGAAGTTAAGTGCTCCAAGAGAATAAGTTCTTGTTTGTTGTCGGATTATTGTTAAGAGCTAATAATAATAAACCGTCTATTTTTAGATACGATGATCATATATAGACTTGGCAATATTCTAAAAATAGAATTTCATCTATTTTTCCAACTTGACCAACCATCCACAAATAGCATCCTGCAACTTCTGAAATATGATCACCATGTCTAAAAATAGACAGTCTAAAAATAGACTTGCACCTAAAAATAGCCTGTGGACCTACTTAGTGAAGGCGACTCATTTTCACTAAGCTCATCATCTTGTTGAATCTCAACATTGAGATGAGAAATCTTTTCTCCTTTCTAGATGACACTTTCTCAATGAGCATCTCACAACTCAAAGAGAAACTTCTACTTGCTACAGATCCAGAACCTCATTGGTTTTGGAGGGCCATTGATGAGAAGAAGGTCTCATTAGAGGTGCACTTCAACATTTCATGGAGTGAAAAGTTCTTCATCAGTTGGGGGAGAATGGTATTCTACGAAGGGAGGATACCATATTTATGCAGAACTTCATTCATCATCTACATGGGGATGAGTGGATGAGGATGATAAGCAAGGGGTTGCATGACCACTTGTAGAGATATGACATGGGTCAAAGAGAAGCTTGATTACGCTAGTTTTTCTTGGGTGAGTTTGGTTACTACCTAAAGGCTCCTATTTCTTTGATCCATGCCTTGAAAAATACTCATGAAATGAAGAAGGAGGCATGGTTGTGCTAGCTGCTCTTGGGTGAGTATGGTTAGCACCCAATATCTCATATTTTTCTAATTCATGCTTTGAGTATCAATGATATAATGCATCAAAAGGATGCATGTTCACTTTGGTTTACAATGAGAGAGTTTGGCCATCACATGAAATCCCCTATGTCTACGTGTTTTGTAATGTGTAAAACTTGGCATGGTACTCCCATGATGTGTCTTAATGGTGTTTTATTGTATTGGGCTGATGTGACATTCCACATGTCTATCAGTATGTTTTTTCTCCATGATGCACATGAGGAGGAGAGAATGCAGCAAGATATCTTGTTGCTTTGGTTGCTTTTGGGGGAGTTTGGCTTTTCCATCTTACATGGAAGAGATGAAGGATGACAGAAAGAGGCCCTACTCTGGTGGTTACTGTTGGGAGAATATGGTTTGAAATATTTGTATACCCATATATCTCTAGTTCTTATTCTGCATAATGTTGGAATGATGCTTGGAACCAACAAGGCCAACAGGGCTAAAGATGAGGGCATATCAATGCTCAGTGTACTTCATGAAGCATGGAATGAAGAAATGCTTTGTGAGATGGGACTTTTCCTTAGTGGAAAGAACCAATTTATTTTATGTGTCTCATGTATTGATCATGATGTTGGAAATCATATGGTTGTCACTTGCTACTTCATGGTGTTAGGAGGACATCTAACCCAACAGTTGGAGGTCATTCTATGCATTTTTGGGGAGACAACTTTGGAACCAAACATGCATGAGACATTGCAGCAAATGGAGGAAGCCTTCCTTATGTGGATGCCATTTGGAGGGAAAGGGATGGATTTGAATCTATTTTTGTAGTTTCTTGAGAACAAGCAACATTTTTCTAGGGAGGACTATAATATTCCCAAATTTTCACATGATATTTGGAATATTAGAGTTCTTAATTTCCTGAATGAATTAAGTAAATAAAAGGGTGGAGGGATCCATAATCCTCAAGATGAATAAATATCCAATTTTTATGTGTGAATGTGGATTGATTAAAGCCTAGATCTACATAATAGGGTAGTGGAGCAACTACTAATGTGAATGGAGTGGAGATCAAGTCTCATTAATGAGATAGATCATGGAGGTTGAAGCAGTTAACTGAGATCATGGAAGACATATCATGTAAGATCATATATCATTCATGATGAAGTGATGGAGGAAGTAGTGAAATTAATGCACACATGATGGAGAGGGTTCACATTGCATCTAGACATGATGGAGGACTTGGAGAGACAAAGCAGTCAAACACAGAGGATGATGTCCAAGGCATGGGAAGGATCATAAACTATATAAAGGAGATGAATGCAAAAATGGAGGCATGATTTTGATTATTCATGTAAAGGTATGTTTAGATCTGGAATTGTCATTTGAAATTCCATGCTTTCTTTGGCTATTTAGCTAAGATTGCAAGTGTTGTTTAGCACTGGGTGTTCTTGGTCGGGAATCCCACCTCTTTCATTGAGTAGCTCTTGGAAGACGGTTTTACTTCATTCACCATCAGGCATTGGTGCCACATATAATTTCCATTCTCTGTAGAACATCTACCTTAAGGAATTACGCAATTTCTGAAGCTCAGTTGGGAGGTGGAGGTTGTCTTAAGTATTTCAGCTTGAAATCCTGTGAGGGATCATCTCCTCACATTGGATCTATTGTTTCCATCACTCAGGAGATGATTTGACACATCTAGCAGTAGGCCATTGAGCCTCTCTCTCTTACAGCGCAATTTTCTGAAGTTGTTGTTCATCCAACAACTAGTTTCAGTGGAGGAGATTGGAGGAGCTAGATCTTGAGCTTCTAGCCCAAGGATCTAGAGAAGGGATCATCCCTTCTTGCATAGATCTGATTGTGCATCATTGCAGCCATCATATCATCATATCTAGCTTCATATCTACATATCTAGTAGTATATATGTGAAGCCCTAAGAGGGTGGTTTTCTTAGATTGATAGATCTGAGAAACCCTTTCTGGGTTATCTTGGGTATCCATTGTAGAGTCCGGATCTCTATTTTCAGCATCATCAAAGCTCCCATTCTGCCTAGATCTGACTTTCTATATTTCAGGAAGTTGCAGTCCCAATAGTTGCAGTAGGGACAACCCATTTTACCTTCCAGTAGTTCAGTAGTTACGCAGTACCTCTTATGGGATCATTGCAGGGTCATCCCAGGCCATCCCTTTTTGGCTTGGGTGTCTCATATTTTGAGCACTATTGTACTTGATTTTTCACCTCCTATATAATAAAATGGCTCAGCTATTTATGTGCATTCTAATGTGTATTTAGATTTATTGTTTAATTTGCTACAATTCTTATATTGTGGTTTAGTATTACTACATTCTCCCTTTTGGGATATTACAGTTAGTTTGAATAAGTAAATTTAAGAAGGTCCCTAGTTCTACCGTCACTAAATTAACCTTGGTTACTTGTATAGTACCCAAGTTAACTTTTGCCTTAGTATCGATTTCCATTACCGTTCCCGTAGGTATCACATCAGATATGGTTTAGAAGTGGAAGTGGTTTGGGCTAACTGATCCTTGGAAGCATTAGAGGTATGCGGCGATGGATTCTAAGTAGATGGGGGTGAGGAGGCCGGGGCGCTTTGCGATGACGAAGGGTTGGGTTGTGGCATGGTTGGGGAAGTTTGGGTATCCTTTTCTGGTTCCTCTGTGATACGGATCCCTATAGTTATATGTTGTACATGATCCTACTCTATTAAGTCTACCACTTGGTCAGATTTCAGAGTCCTAGCCAGCTTTCCCTTAGGCCCGAGGATGGGTGGTTTGGTTTCCTTAGTTTTTCAAAATGGGGAAATGGTAGGATGTGAATTTGAATGGAAGGCGGTGTAAGGAAGAGCGGTGAGGATTGGGGTCGTTAATGATGGCGATCCAAAATTGAATGTTTGAAATTCATTAAACAATGAGAATGTA
The DNA here is from genome assembly GCA_034641835.2 of Pinus albicaulis. Classification (NCBI taxonomy): domain Eukaryota; kingdom Viridiplantae; phylum Streptophyta; class Pinopsida; order Pinales; family Pinaceae; genus Pinus; species Pinus albicaulis. The sequence goes on from CM076578.1 coordinate 1,237,101,792, forward strand.
GCAGTTACGACTCCAATACTTACCATGGCTTTTTTGAAGTCTTTCACTTGTGTATCTAGCTTTTGGATTAGCGATATCCTAGGAGCTATGTCCGCTGGTGTTTCTCCTGGTAGAGGCTGTGGAAGCATAACATAAAAATAATACTTATGTTTCCCTTCTCAGATTTCTCCTACAACTCCCAACAAAGAAGTAACTTTTGTGTGGAAAGCGTTCTCTGCCAATTGGAATCTCAACGGTCTCTTCTGGAAGGTGTCCGCTGCAACACAGAGGGGTCTAATCCATGTATTTCCATGTGAGATTCCAAACCATATTTTCTCAGAGTACTGATCTAGTAGTGCTTTGGGAATTCATTGTTGGGCTTGAAAAACATACAACATCAACCTATACCACTTTGTGAATGCCTCCTCGTTGATCTCTTTACTATTGGGCTCCCCTGAAACTCTTCATGGTGTATATCTAAGGGCCATTGGATGATATTCATATATCTCTGCAAGAGGTCGTTTCCCTGGTGGAAACTATTTCCACATAGCCAACACCATGATAAATAGCCGTATATAAACCCTGTGGCTCTTTTGAAGTTGTCTTCGCAGGCTTCAAAGAGCTCTTGCAGCAAAAAAGTGCACCAATTGAGTTGCACTCCTTGTACACAGTGATTTGCAACTGAAGATGTGTCCAGGGTACACTTTGTTATATAGAATTGTGATCTATGGATAAACCAAATTCCCTAAGTGTGGTGTTTATCACTTAGAACAACAGAGGAAAGAATAGCTATTATTTTCTCTAAAACAAAGAGATATATAGAATGGGAAAGGAGCCTACTTGTGATTCTTTCGCTTCTCCTTCTCCTTTTTTCATTGTTGCCGTCACTGTCAATCCAACTCAAGTAGCTATATTGATTACTGCAAACATAAACATAGAACAAAAATAAAATAAAATATATAGATATCTACTTATCTTACTCAAATCAAATTGATTAGATCTGAAATACATACATCATTCAAGAATACATTGCACAAGAAATAGAGACATATGTATGGGAAAATGAACAACAATCTTTATTAAAGAGTAGAAGGGGAAGATTACAACCAATGGATCGATTTGTTGTCAACTTGCTCCAGCTTTATTCTAGCCTCATCACATCCAACATTATCCCAGTAGCGTCTCATTACTTTCACTCCCTTATCAAATGAAAATCCAACATCATAACTTTGCACAAAATTATTCATCCTTAGCACTAGGATGAGTGCTCAATTTATAGGAAAATTGATGGTATTTTCTCAATGAATAACTTTCTAATAATAGGCAAGAAATGTTTCCAAGTTTAGAGGCATTAGATGGACACTTGGATTCGAAGTTTGACACATATGGACTCTTATAGAAGGCACTGACCATGTGGAGATTATCAGAACAATGAGAATTCCGCTCCTAGGTGACCAACACACCCTTGAGTTTCGGGAAGTGCACTGAAGTGCACCCTTGCATGGAGTAATTGGAACTGCAACGCAGGTAGTCCCTTACATATGAGCGTTGGTGAGTCATTAGGTCATACAATATATAATTCAAACCTTGGAAATCTCACAATAGAAGCCATGAATGAAATTTTCTTCACTTAGAGAATAACAAATGAAATATAAGGGGATGATAGACCCTATTTCATTGGTTCTAGGGATGATGTCCAGTTCAACCAAGTCTTGGGGGATGATGCCCAAATTGACCTATAACAGCTGCTCCCTAAAGCATGAAGTCAAAATAATAATAGTATTTGGATGAGATGCTTTACGATGTGACGAGTAGGAACTGAAGCGTACAGTGGCTTGCATCAATCTTGCAATACATTACATCATGATATATTTCATCTTGATCACGAATTACTGAGGGATGCATTCTCATGCTCAACACATAAACTATCTAATAATATGTACATAATTCAGAAAGTCATCTACATTGGAATGTTGTCCAATATAGACATGCCTATGGATATAGGCCCATGTTCGGATGATGATTTGTATGTAAAGTCATCATACATATGATGTGTACAACAATCCTAAAATTGCAGCTTGGATGGATGAAACTATATCTGGGGTCTTCTTATCTCGTTCAGTCGATCATTCAGGTACAAGTATAACTATGCAAATACATGATTTGAAGTCAAACATGGTAAGATATAGTTTGTGTATCATCCAATGATGTGAGTTGTCAACAAACACGAGAAAACCACCATTGATGTTAATGGCTCTCAAGGTACTGCAGTACAATTTGCAAGGCGTGAATAGATGAGTTGATGTCGAGCGCCAAACAAAATATTTCGGTCAAAGTTCTGGAAGCGAGAAACGTGTTGATGATGTAACAAGCCTCATGGTATTGGAAGGTGTTTCTAAGTAAACTTCCTGGATGATGAGATGATGTTGACAGGAAGCAACTTTATCGCGTAACGAGAGTTACTGATTTCAGAGACAAAATGTGACTTGATATAGCAATGTTCAGGGATGAGTGTCATGAAAATGAAGGTTTATGAGTATTGCAGAAGGATGAGGATTTTACTGGATGACTTCTCTTGAACATATCGACGACACTGATATTAGTTGGCAGCATTGAACCAAAACCGAAGTGAAGGTATGATGAACCATAGGTATGAATGAACCGTCAAGAAGATTACCCAACCAAAAAGTCACGATGATTGTGTGAAAGCATCATGTTCAAGAGTGACCTGCTACCACAAAGTGTTATGTTATTTTTACCAAATTTTCCCCGCTCATTTGTCGACTAGTACCTCTTTATTTTTTAACAAGCTTGAAGAGGATAACATATGATTGATCTATAATTCAACCCTTCGGGCGAATGCATCTCTATTTAATAATTTAACGAGTCTAGTGATAAATGAAACTCGATTCTTGCCATGATCGACTATTCTGTCACTATTTTATATTTTAACGAGCCTAATGATGGTGAAAACCCGATCCTTTTTCATGTTTAGAGAGTTTTAAAAAGAGGACAAATAAAACTCCATGAGTCCTTTTTCGTAAATTTGTCGCTCAGGTCCGAAAAAGTGTAAAATGATACATGAGAAAACCTCTTAGCCATGTTCGACTAAGGTTTTCCTTTTTCGTAAATAATCTATCTTAGTCTGGAAAAGGGTTAAACTTATACTGAGTAGATTTAATTTCATTTACTTTTACGAGCTTGAAAAGACAAGTGCTCAACAATATTTTCACATTATCAGAGTATGAAAAGAGCTAAAAGAAGACTCTAGGGGGTTCCTTTTTCGCAGTTATCAAAGCTTGAAAAAGAGATAAAAGTGCACTTGAAGTCCTGTTTCATTTTTATTAAAGCTTGAAAAATAAGGATAAAAGTATGCTTTGTGGTCAAATCATTCTTGAATAAGTGTGCACGACTAATCTGCTGTATCAACTGCAAAACCTGTTCAGAACACCGTCAAATGGATTAAAAATACCTATTTCATGGTAAAAATAAATAAAAACCATAGTCACAACATTAAATATGATTCAAAATAATAAAATTGACTAATTAAAAGAGTTTTTACCATTCCAAAGTTACCATTTGAAAATTAGGAGCTCTGAACTAGTTTTTGCCCTCAAACTTCAGTGATTGATTGCGATTCTGTGGACAATTTTCCTCGTTGTTTGATCCAGGTTGGAGCTATAAACCTTCTCTTTCTTTTGGTATCATTTTCATTGCATTTCATAGTAAATTTTTAGGGTTTTGATCCCCTTAGGGTAAATATAATATGCTCATAGGGAAACAAACCCTTGAATGTTGAAAGGTGTGTTGCAGTGCACTAAAATTGACAGCCAGATGCACTGCATCACTCTATCCCTTGACTTGAAGTACATTGGGCACAATTTCCATTGTTTTTTCTGTGTGCCAAAAATCTCCCAAGTTTTTTGCATGAAATGGATCCTAATGAAGCTTATGATTGTGTTTCAGGTATTCATTGGATCAAAATGACGATTACATGGAGGGAAAGAGAATATGAAGTAAAAACATGATTTACCTAAATGATCTGGGTACAGTGAGATCCCTCAGAGATTGCAAGTTGATAAAATACTTCAGATTGTTAGGGATGAGGCAGAAAATGGAACTATTAGAGTTCCCTGTTAATTCATGGGATCCGGTAATACATCCTTGTCACATTGGGGAAAAAATGGTCCCAATATTAGTGGAGGAAATTTATTTTCTCACAGGGTTATCGAGGCGAGGTTCTCCCATTTCACTTTCAGGATCTGCTCTTGGAGGAGAGACAGTGAGAGAGTACATACTGCAGCACTGCCATCCTGGGAATGAATCAAGTAAGGCTGGGAAAATAAACATCTGAAATGTATGTGACTTTCCTTTGAGGACCATCCTCTTTACTATCGCAAACCTTGCCGGTTTCTCTACACTACATGTGGAAAACATATCATACATGCAATATGCACTGGAGTGTTTAGAACCAACAATATTTAACTGGGCTGAAGTTGTCCTATTTCAGATGAAAGAAAAACTGACTGAGGCAAAGGGGGGAAGGAAGAATAATTTCAAATATTGCTCAATCCTAATTTCCTTCGACTTAGAGTGGATTCCATTGATGCAACCCCAACATTTTACACTGGGTATATCTGGTCCTAGAGATCCACGGATGCAGAGATGGGTTGAATTGATGGCTAGACATGTTGGTTAATTGATCATCGTATTCTCTACTACATTATTCACCTAGTTTAGATGACAGAGGATTTCCATCGATGATTATGCATATGCAGGCGTAGACTTTCGAGGAGATCCAGACTTGATTCTACCAGATGACGCTCAATGGGGTGCAATTGGTAAGAATGTTTTGACCATATTTTTTGATTTTTTAAAAAGGTTTATACATGTTTTTTTATTTTGATGTTTCCTAAGGCTAAAATAAATTTTTGATGTATGCAGATGTGGGTCGAGTTTGACCAGTGGGTCAGCCAGAGCAGGGAGCAGATGAGCCAGCAGAGAGGGCTGTCGGGAGAGAAGTCCTTCGGGATTTAAATATGACTGAGACTCTTGCTGAGATACAACAACATGTGGAGGGATTGAATCTCGGGATTCTGGATTTCCAGATTGAAGAGTTACCCATGAGACTGCAACGCCACACTATTGGCGTTCATAACCGTTGGATGTGGTTATTACGTAGGATAGCTAGATCAATAGCTTGTTATCACGAGCACCACTAGTTTACTTTGACATTTTGCATACATTTTGAGGTTAGATGACCAATGTGTCTCAGGCACAAATTTTGTAAAAACCTATAACTATCTATCTATTTGTTTTCAGTGTTTTCCTATGTTTATTACACAATCCTATTCAATGATGTGAATTGAAAATATGTCTTTACATGTGTTGCAAATGTATGTTTAAAAGATAATTCTCTAAGGAATCAGTTAATGTGTTCAAGTTTCTGGAAATGTGTTGATATTGAATAAAATCAAATGTATTTCCAAAATTCAAAATCTCAGGAACATATGATGCAGTGTTGGATTTCGAATAGTATAAATGCTATTAAGTTGCAGTACAACAAGTTGTGAGTCCAACATAATGATGATGCATTAATACCAAATGAAATGGCATCAGAGAGAAGTTCGATCAACATGATAAAATCAACGATATTGTTTGTAGATCGATTGATAAAAATCCCTTGAAAACTCAGTAACTCACTGCTTGAAGCAAAAATGGCCGATGCTGCAGAGGATAGATTATGCGTACCACGACTAGCACCATCAACGTATCCAATGAATGGTTCAAAATATTCAGACATATGCGACGAAAAGTAAAGCGGATTACTAAATTCAATAAAACTCTAGAAAAACAAACTAAGACAGTAAATGCAAATGAAAATCATATACAATATAATACAACAATTCACTACGCACATGTTTAAGCATAGTAATGTTTGAGATACAACCCATTTCGGGGCTACGCCAATGGAATTCCATCGTAATCTACTAACTCGTAGGTGCCCTTAGCAAAACATATTTTTACAATATAGGAGCCATGCCATAATGGCTCAAATTTTCCTGTACCTATTGTTAGTATCCTATAATTTATAGGATCTCGAAGCGACTAACTATTTGCATTCAAATTTTCATATTGAAAATAATGCTCCATTTATTTCCTAGTGGATACCGCTGGACCAAAGGACATAGAATGGTTTCTCTAAGGCTTGGAAATCCCTTTACATGTGCATGGAGGAAAAACTCCATAGCTTATCCTAGTTCTTATACATGGATAACTACTTACTTCTGCATATAGACCAAGCTAAGCCTTAATATACTATTTGGTGCTTATCCATCTCATTAAGCCTTTAAAAATCTCTAATATAAGGTTTTTGAACTTTATATTACCAGCTCCGCCATGGAATACAATTTATAAACCCATGTTATGACTCTCGGGAATTTAAATGTTTTATATGATTTAACTTACCACATGCCTCTACCTTAAGTTTGGTTTTAAGTGTGAATATGACCCTACCCTGAATCCTGTTACATCAATCCTACGCCACCCTGACATTCCTTTATCCCTGACCCCATCGTTACATCCCACGTCACCTCCACCTTTAAACCCCTTGCAATTTCCCTCTCGTCCACCTTACCCCACCTCCATCCGACGATCCCCAACACATTTCAAACCCCCCTCGACCTTCGAACTTTAACCATGGGGTGTGGGGGGGTCTGAAATAGGCAGTATCTCTTATTGCCATTCCCATTATGTGGCACACCTGTGCTACTTAGCATCCCCCCCCCCCCACCCCCCGCGCCGAAACCACCTACCTCTCCCGCCCCCCTCTGAAATGGTTTTCAAGCCGCAATAAAACCACTCCCGCTCCATGTAGACTCTTGCCACCTTGGATCCTCGTCTTCCTGCCAGCTCCCACCCCTGTTGCTCCACAGTGACGAACCATCCACTTTCCACAATCCCCGCCGAAGGCTTGGTATGACCATTACTACTTTTGTATACCATCTTGATGTGGAGGCTCTGGTCAGAACAAGGTACACACTGGAAATGCGAGCAGTAGAAAAAACATTTTTCCCTTGTTTGTACTAATGCTTGTGATCTTATAAAAGCTGGGAAACTTCATTTAACAAAGGGAAAAATTAATAAAGAGTTACTTTTTGAAGCAGTTATAATTATCTAACATATTTAAGGTCCTATGCATCGAGATGTGACAAATTGTGGCCAATATATTGTAATAGGCTCACCATTGGGACCATGTGGAGCCAGATGAAGATGAGAACTAAAGTACTTACCTAGAAAATTGGAAATATGGTTCTGTTTCAGTTGCAGATACAATTTTAGATATTTTACAACAGGCATGGTTTTGTCATATACCGGAAGGGATCATTTTTGAGAATGAAAACATAAGGAATGCGCTAGTAATCTAATTTGCGCAGGAATCATATTTATGTTTCAAGCAACTAAAGTGTTTCCCCAAGCTCAACGCAGAAGGTGTTTAATCCCAACAAGAAGAAGCCAAGTGGAAACATTCAAGAATTCAAAGGCACAGGTGACAGGGCATATTCGAAACTGTTACAGGTGTAGCTTCCAGCTGTCCCAGCATTTACTTGACCTCAAGATATCACTAAGATCAACCACTGAATGAAAATCCTTATTCATATATGTTTTCAATCTCTCAAATGGCAAAGAAAACATGGGTAATAACAACATCTTGAGAAGTAGGAGGAATTTTTACATATGTCACCCCTATTGCAGTCACGTCCTTAAAGACTAATGATTAGTTATACATGTGTTTAAATTGAGTGTTTAAATGGAATCAACGCAATGCCAGATGTTCAAGACAGTCCCAGAAGTCCAGATGTCTTTAATAACTCCAACTGATTTATTTGCACATGTCAAATGATGTTAGTCCTTCTCTGTTATGTAGGTAAAAGAAAGTAACTGTTAGTTACAACACTGATTTTAATCAATTAGTAGGATTAGCATATATAATTCACTATTCGAAGTATTGGGGGGAGAAATATGCAATGAGGAATAGTCCCATTCTATAATGTGGTTAACTAAATTTCAAGTGACTTATTTGCAAAGTAATACAAGATCAGTTGTTCAAGATTCATGAGGTGTGTTAAATGATCAAGTTCTTTCTGTGTAAAAGTGTTTATTCATTGTTCCTCTTTCTCTGTATTTTTTCAAATCTAATTGTAAAACATAGAATGTGATGAATATGATTTTTTGATTAGAGCACCCTATTCAGGTTGTGTTTACAATCTGCATGTTTTCCACTAAGGACAGATTGAGGAATTCTTAATTTCTCCTCACTCTCCACCAAGTCTTGCATTCTATTCCTTTTCATAATCCATTTAAAAGTCTCAAAGGTCCAAATTAGTACACCTAGCTTGCCCTGTTTCACTCATGCTTGATTACTTCTGCAAATCGATCACCCAAGCCATTTGACTCCATTTCCCAATGGTCCTTTTCCCTTGCTTTCCCCACCAACCAAATTCAAAATCCAAACTCTGAACCCACAACTAGCATAAAATTCCCAATCAAAAAATCTATATCTAACAGAGATATCCCTATCTGGGTCTATGAGGGCTTGATCCTAGGCCCGAAGCAATTTTTACGTTGGCCCTCCGGGATTTTTTCTTCAGCCTTCAGGATTATGGAGTGATAACATAATGGTGACCATACTGGGGAATCTAGTTTTGTGTTCCTTAGTAACAATTACCAAGTTTAGATCTGGTTTATGATGGTGGAAAAACAACCAGACATAAGAAGGCTAAAATCATCCACCTGGCGACTCCATAATTTTTAGTTGACCTAAAGGCTCCACTGGTAGAAAAATCCAAATTTATTGTGAAAATATGGTGAATCCATTCTTTTATTGATTGAAAAGATGAATTCAAGAACACAATGCAGGTATGCTCCTTTGGACAAATCTAAGATCCCAGGTATTCCAAAGGGCCCATGCCGAACATTGATTGGTTAAAATATCTTCCGGTGTTTAGAGATAAGAAAGGAGATGATGCTACTATACATTTGTTAAGATTTCATATGCATGTACAAAGATTTAAAATCCAATTTCCAGAGGACTGTCTTATGAAATTTTTTTGGTAAGTTTAGAAGAGAAAGCTAGGATTTTGTATGAAGATCTACGAGCTGTAAGTATAAGTTTTTTAAAGTGTTTTCATGCTGTGTTTTATGAAAAGTATAAAGAAGATTATCCCTCTTTGTCACTATTTCAAGACTGTTGTGATAACTTTCAAATTTTTATTGAATATCTGGAGGATTACTAAGCTGATGATCAGTTTATGAATGATGAAATATTAGAAGTTTCAGAAGAAAGACCCTTTCAGAAAGTAGAAGTATTGTTTGAAATGTCTTCTCATCATGAAGAAAGAAATGATATGTGTTATCTAGAATCTCATGAAGGTTCATCTCCGAACATATTCCTAGCAGCACAAGGACAAGCTGATCAACAGAGGGTTAAAGAAAACAGTGAAAACCTCCAGCGGTCTAGCAATCTAGAAGAAAAAGCAACAGAGTTTGATGGCCCAGATTCACAAGAGAATCTTTAGCCAACAATGTTTTGTTCAGAGATTGAACACCAATTAAGTTTTCCAAAATAATACCAATCAGGTTTTCTGATTGAAGACCTCTCTAATCCTCTTTCTGAATTACAGACCTTGAAGAAGATCACAAAATTTCTCCATTATTCTCTTCTTGGGATGTCAAAAGAGTTAATGATACTTTTCCCGAGGTGATTGGGAGTTTGCAAGTTCCTTGCAAGTTTCTGAATGATAAATGGAATGATGAAGAGCACATAGAACAACTCATTACCATGGGCAGAGAAGAAAAAAAATGTCTTCTTTTCCATGTGAAGATAGTTCATGCCAGCACAGAAGAAAGGGATAAGTCTGGGATGAGGTACGTTTTTGTATCACCAATCATCTGAGGGATCTCATGCTGCATGCTTACCTAGATCCTTTGAGCAATTTATTACAATCATCACTGGAGGAAGAGTCTACCAGGTTGATTAACAGAGACATTGAATTCAGTGGAAGAGTTAAGTTGCCATGTTTTGAGCCCATTTTTCTACCCAAGGAAATGGAAGGTCAGTTTCAGTTAAGTACTCATTTGCTTGACAGGTTACATTGGAAGTCCGATTATTATTTGATGGGATAATTTTGGTCAGACTAGATGTAGGTAGGTGTGCAAATAAGCTCAACACTTTGAGCATTTTTTCAGTTTTAAGTTTCATATTGCTTTCTAGTTTTCAGTTCAAGTGTGTTCCAAACTTCAGTTTCAACATATTTTAGGTTCAATGTTTAGATATTCAGGGTGCAGCAGTGATTTCAATCTGATAGTTTGAAGTGCATGAGTTCAGCGCTGCTTTCATTTCAGATTGTAGTGCACCGATCAGAGTCTTGTCTGAGGTTTAGAACAAATGATCAAATATTTTCAGCCGTAGAGGTTTTGCAACAGACCAGGTTGCATATTTGAGATTAGCCCAATAGATCAGGCCACTAATATAAGGTGTTCTTGACACCTCCTCCAGAGCTGCCCTCCCCAATTGGAGCCACTGTTAGCATCCTATAATTTATAGGATATCGAGGTGATTAATTATTTGTCTTCATATTTTCATATTGAAAATATTGCTCCATTTATTTCCTAGTGGGTATCGTTGGTCCAAAGGAAACATAATGGTTTCTCTAAGGCTTGGAAATCCCTTTATAGGCGCATGGAGGAAATACTCTAGAGCTATTCCTAGTTGTTATACATGGCTAAGTACCTCCTTCTCCATATAGACCAAGCTAAGCCTAAATATACTATTCGGCGCTTATCCATCTCACTAAGCCTTCAAAACCCTCTAATATAAGGTTTTAAGACTTTATATTACCAACTCCACCATGGAATATGATTTATAAACCCATGTTATTACTTTCGGGCATTTAAATGTTTTATATGATTTAGCTTACCACATGCCTCTACCCTAAGTTTGGTTTTAACTGTGAATATGAAGCTACCCTGCCATCCTGTCACAATGATAACAGGATGCATAAGCACATAAGTGTGAATTTTTCAAATGGTCCCACAACACAAGATGCATAAGTGCTGGCGGTTTGCGGATTTTATGATCAAATATATAGCACGCATGACAACTTCTGATCGCGAGGATGCAGTCGCGAAATATGGTAGGCCAAAAGTAACTGGCATGGAGTATCTTCTGTGCGATAGGGTATCCATACAATTTTCCACCACAAGCCCCAACATGAAATCATTTAAAAACTTCTCGACCTCCTCATGAGTGAGGCACCTCCTTAAAATCACATCGACACCATGACGATAAAGTGTATCGTCGATGATCAGATAATGTTTGGCTTGGTATCGAATAAGACACTGTTGAGAGCGAGAGGTATCAGGCCGAAAACTATGGTTTTGGAGATAAATGATAAAATCTCCATACCAAGGATCAGATGATGCAATAAAAAATAGAGACTCATAAGGAATTGATGGTTCTAATGCAGTAGCAATACTATCAGAGGGAAAGTCGCAGAGAAGCTCTGTTAGCAACCTATAAATATAGGATTCATAATTTTGACTTGACTAATGATAGTTGTGTAAATATGTACAACATTTTCTTTCTGCAAGTTGTTTTCCCATATTTTGTAAAAATAAAAAATAAAAAATTAAAAAAAAATCAAAAAGAGGGTAAAAGTCCTAAAAGAAAAATCAAAGGACTTAGAAAAAATAATATACCCCAAAAGAAAAAAGATGAATAACATATGAAAGTGTGCAAGTCTAAATGCCACTACTTTTACTTTTTGCAGATGATTATGGTAGAGTGTCAATAAATGCCATAATCCATGATGAGTTGAACAATTTAATTTTAACTTGTCATGTTTCAATTTTATTTGTTGTAGATAGTGAATAAAGAATTGGCATACAGTTTAATCATGACAATTCAGTAGTTATATAGAGAATAAAAAGAATCCAACAGTTTAATCTGGATTCTTGGAGGAAATAAGTGTAGAATTAGATAGTTTACTTCTTTCAAAAAGAATAAAATGTTGTAAGGTTGCTAGCTCAAATGCATTTGATCAAAATGGAAGACAAAAAATGTTAGAAGATATGACTGGGTAGGTAGAAGAAGGCGGGAAATCCATTGTAAATATTTTTCACCAGGCTACAAATAACTAATTTCCCCTCCCCATAGCAATTTGATATTCTAGACTATCAGTCAAAGAGGCTCAAGGCATTTCCTTGACTTTTGTTGGGACCGGACCTAAGGCTTAAAGACTGATTAGTTGAAAATGTTAAGTTTCTATACTAATCCCAGAAAATTTCATCATTTACCCCTTCATGCACTCATCACCATTTAACTTCATAAGTGATAACTCTTTTCTTACTTAAATGTTACATAAAGACGCATTTGATTAACTTTCTCCATTTTACAAAGAATAAAACCCTAAAAAAAACATGATATACTAAGTAAAAGTGAATGAGTTATGAAAACAAAACTTTATTCTAATTTTTACTTTCCTTAGTTTTATTTATGAATTTTGAGTATTCATTGTCCCTTTTCATATTAACACTTAACACATTTTATTAACTCGCTATCAAATATCATAGTCCTATTAATATAACTTCTTTTTATTTAATATCCCAAAAAACCCTACTATTATAAGCTTTTTATGTCAAAGATATTAATCACATGTTGAAATAATATCCCTAAATTACCCCTTTGACATAAAACTACCCTAATAAAATACTCCCGATCCCCTATAGTTTTGGACCTCCAAATAATCTAAAACTATATAATAAAATAAAATACGAAAATCAGTTTTCATACATATTTTATATGTTTGGAATAAAAAAAAACATTTTCCCGCTTATCCTTTGTAAATACTTTCACCATTCTTCCTGCACAAGCTTTACTCAAGGTTAACGCTTTAACCTCACCCCTTTCCCCCGGTATATATCCCCTTACCACAAATTAAACCTTGGTTAATCATTTAAACCCGTCCCATTCTATGTATAAACCCCTTTTATACACAAAACTCCATCAAATAACTATGTGCCCTCACATTCATTCCCATCCCTCCGATCATCCTCATCTCATTAATCTGACGGTCCAAATATAATGCGATAAATCTTCCCTTGCCCCACCACTTCTCATCGCATAAAACTCAACCATTGATCATCCCTATTGAATCAACAGTTGACATTTAACCCGGGTCCCACCTTTCCTTACCCCACATCTTCCCAATAAATCTTGATCGTTCACATTGCATGATCAAATCTGACGGCGCGTATACAATATCACATAAAAAAAGTGATCAGGCGAAGTTTATGAAAAATAATGCGATAAAAGTTGTTTTATAATACCACCCAATGCAACGTGTCCTATTTTCATTCGATCACATTCAATTGGCTTGATACCACTTACAGCCTGATGCCAACGTGAAAACCATTGCTGGTTTTCCACGTTTAAAAAATCTAAAAGAGTTCCTGCCAGTCATTAAACCCGCCATTTAATACGTTTATAAGATTATAGCAAAGATTTAAAACTTGGTTATAAGTCTTATTAACGTTATATGTGTTGTTCAACCGTAAAGAAATATTCTTTGCCCATTCTTTCGAGCTTATATGTGTTGTTCAATTCCTATCCTGAAGCCTGTTAGACCACAGATTTCCTGTTTCAAAAGCCAGAGTACACTCCTTCGACTGCAAAAATTAACCTTAAAGCTCAAATTCAAACAAAGCCAGCCATAAACCCTTCCGTCTGTAAAAATACCTGAAGTCGAGGTATTTTTCGACATTTCAACCTTCAAAATTATAGTTTAAAGCTTTCAGTTGAATGAATTAATATGAAATTAAACCAATTGAGCTTCAAAAAGATAAATTATATGAATAATTTGCCCAAAAACTTTCAAAATCAGGCCAAACCCTGACCAATTTTCCCAGAAAGACTGTGAAACCTTTTAAAGCCAATTTCCTCAATTTTCACAGTTTAAAGATTAAATTCAAGGATCTGAACAACTAAAACCTCTGAATTACCTTGATATTCCCTGTTTTCAATCAAACCCATTCAGAAAACCTAATTGAGAAAAAAATCCCAAAAGAATCCATCCTTAGCCTAAATTGCTTAGTTTCATCTCTGTTAAAGTGAATAACTCCTGCAAACAGTCTAATATTGCAGTAGCTACAAAATGCCTAAAAAACAGAGTTAAGCCTCCATAGACTGATCTCATTCCACAAGTATTTCAAAAATCCTTCAATCACCTCCCTGCAGACCTCTGTTTCATTAACAAATTGTTTGATTTTTGCAAGTTATTATCAGAATAAGAAATTGGGCCATCAGTTTCAATATTAGCTGACAAAATTGTTTGCTCCAAATTCTCAGATTTAACTCAATAGCTTCATTCAACAAAAAATTTGTATACAAAGAAAGAAAAAAATCAAGTCAGAGAGAGATCAGAATGATTGAATTTGCACAATTAATGGTAAAAGTGAAATCAAAATTCACAATGACATTGAAAACATAACAGTTAAAGAGTATCAGTGGTTAAAGTGTATCAAGTAAAATTCAGAGTGAAAGTTAAAACAAAGTTACAAGAGCAGTCAAAGGTAAACAGTAAAAGTAAATACAGAGGCAGTAAAATGGTAAAAAGAGATGAAAATACTTTCACCAACAATGAAGTTTATCTAAAGTAAAAAAGTTAAAAGAACAAAAAGGTGAAAAGATGAAAAAGAGAGCAAGAAGGGACATTTTTTGCACAAATTTCCTGTTTAAGTCATTGTTTTGCAGAACATATTGTGACCAATCCAAGATGAATTTTGCAAAAATGAAGGAATTTTATGTTATTAAGAGGGCCATCTACAAAAACCTCTCTCACTTTTCTAACAACCATTATGGATTGGGAAATATTAAACAATATTGGAGAGCACTTTTTGCAGAAAATTCCTGTTAAGTCATCATTTTGCAGAGAAGATTGTGGCCAATCAGAAATACATCATAAAAAACAGAAGGAGGTTTTTTTTCCTAAGAGAACCATATACAAAAAAATATCTCACTTTTTGCATCATTATTTCAGAATGGAAGATACATGCACATCGTTATAGGCTATTTTTCAGACTCTGTAAAACTCTGTTTTAAACATCTTTTTGCAGAGCCTATTGTGAACAGCTGGAGAGTAATTTTAGGAAACTGAAAGAGGTTCATATTTATCTACAATAACCTCTTTCATTTTTTACATATCTATTTCGGATTTAGAAATACAAAGATATCATTGGACCCCATGTTTGCAAAATTTCTGGAGCAGAAAGCACAAAGAAAAGAAATAGTTAGTGACTTGGATGTCTCATCATCAACTAAGAGTTGGATCAAATTCGAATTCTCATCTTAGTCATCACCTATACATAAAAAAATAGTGCCAAATAGATGCATTAGTCTTGAGTTTCCTTTACTTAAGCTCTATTTATGTAAAACAATTAGAGATATTTGTGAAACAATCTTGATATTTTTTCAAGATATTCTAGTTTATAATTTGTATAAATAATTCACTCTTTGAAGTATTTTAGTGTGGAATAAATTTTTTCAAGACTATAGACATTTTGCTGGAGATATTGAAGTTTGTGTGAGTTGATTTGTAAAGCAGCAGACTGGAACTAAGACTAAAAGACATCATAACTCAGGATTCTTGTGCTGACCAGATAAGTCAAGTATTTTCTTGATTTCACTGTTTATCTTTAAAAAAATTCCATACATACATTTGAATGTTTTCTGTCTTTAATGACTAACTAGGAAAGCTTAAACATGATTAGTGTTAAAAAACTCCCAGTTTTTTACTAGTTATTCATTGTTATGTTTTCTGCTGATAACCGGACTTAAGAATTCTTAAATTCTCTTAGTCTCTTTGTGACCCCTTTCTTTCACCTTCATTTCTGTAACTTAAGGATTCTTAATTACTCTTTTGTTCAGATTTCACCCATTTCACCAAAAATCCTATTCAAAATCCTTTGAAGGTCATCTACCCTGCCCTTAGTACATTTGATCTTTAGACCTTATTTCCTAGCTCTGCTTGCCAAGAAGTTGACTCCATAGCCCA
The DNA here is from genome assembly GCA_034641835.2 of Pinus albicaulis. Classification (NCBI taxonomy): domain Eukaryota; kingdom Viridiplantae; phylum Streptophyta; class Pinopsida; order Pinales; family Pinaceae; genus Pinus; species Pinus albicaulis. The sequence continues at coordinate 1,237,117,883 of CM076578.1, forward strand.
ATGGTCTGGTAGATCCCTCTGTGGTTTACCTTGGAGTACCTTTTATTCCCACCAAACTTTCAAAACAAACCAATTGTCCAATCATACCTAGCCTAAAATCTTATAACTAAAATCAAGCTAAATCTTGAGGAGAGATCCCTCTCCGGAATTTAGGAAGGCTAGATCCTGAATTTCAAAAGAGGTTCTTGGTTACCCCTGGTTTTCTTTAACTATAAACCAAAAATACCACGACCTAAGAATCACTAGGGTGATAACATACTGGCGACCATATTGGAGAAGACTAACCTTTTTCTTCAGAAATATTTTACAGGTTCAGATCTGATCTATGATGGTGGACAATGATCAGACACACAAGGGTTAAAATCATCCACCTGGAGACTCCAAATGAATTTCACAATCAATACTCCACTAGAGGAATGAACCTGGAAGAACAATATGGAAATATCATGCTTTCAACTTGGATATTAATCCAAGACATTATGTTCTTTCTCATTAAGAAAGTTTTTCAATATATATTGTATTTTATATAAGGATCTAACTTGGTTTTACAGATACTGTGGCCTTTCGTTATGGCTGATTTTCAAGATGATCCAAGAATAAAACAAAGATATGCTCCCATGAGCAGAGATCACATACCTAGATTTCCACACAAGCTACCAAAGGTAAATTGGGGTAACAATTTTCCCATGTTTTGAGATGAGAATATTGATGATACTTTATTACGTCTCATTAAATTTCATATACACTCATCGAGATTGAAGGGTGATTGGCATGAGGATTGCCTCATGAAGATATTCATGGAAACCTTAGAAGGAAAAGTAAGGGAATGGTACAGAGCTCTTAAACCTGCTAGATTGTTTTCTCTAAAAGATTTTCATAAGGTATTTTATGAGCATTACAAAGAAAATTTTCCATCTTTATCATTAGTTGAAAATTGTTGTGATCAAGCTGAAGATCTTATACATTACCTTAAAAATATTGATGAATATTTTGGAAATTGGCATCCTGAATATTTATTATAAGAAGTCCAAAACTTTTATTCTCAAGTTAAATGTCATAATAATCAAGAGGAGTTAAACATAGATGAAATATATCAGGAGATGAATCAAGATCCACAAAACCCCTCTGTATTAACAAATGATGTTTCATTTAATGTTTTGAATGAAGTTAAATAAAATATTCAACCTCATGATCAATTTTTAGATAAGAGAAAAAAAAATTATCATTTCAATCTAAGAATTCAGAGATTCCCACCCCCCCTCACCGAAGAAGAAATCAATTTGCTCCTAAACATGCAACCATCCTCGAAATATTTACATAATGAAGAAATTGTTTCTACTTCTTCTAATTTTGATGAATGTACTATAGTTTTTATCCATGAAGAGACAGAAGAACAAGTTTATGCTCATGTTATTCTACCTTCCCAAAAAGGCCCATTGCTTGAAAGCACTCCTATTGAGCAAAATAATGACTTTCAAATAAAATGCCACCAATCTAATCAAGATATATTAGGATTGTTGGAAGAGAAATCTGTTGATCCAATGTTTATAATTGATGACATTCCTTCTTCTGAATATTTGCCTAAATATGATCATTATGATGATAATTATGTTCTCCCAATTCAATATAATTTCACAGAACAATCACTAGCTATTTTGAGGGATGAGATATTAGAATTTCAGCTTGATGAGGATTTTCTAAGAGCTATCTTTCTTATTTTGAAATTAATAAAATATTCTCCTCAACTTAAAAAATTTGTTCTTGAGATAATTTCTGAAAATTATGAAAATGAAATTAAACTTTTGCATTCTCAAATTCAATCATATAATTTCTGAGATCCTAAAGAATTCTTGGAAAATCTTCCTTCTCCTAAGCAAGAGGAAATTGTACTATCTTTTGACTTGCATATTGAGGATGATTATTCTTTCAAACACAAGACTGAAGAAATATTTTCAGGGTTTAATATTCAGAATACAACTGAACAACTAGTCATTGAAGGCCTAGAAGCACAAATCATACATTATGCTTTTAATGATCCTATAGAAAATTATATGGAGAATATTTTTAGCTCAAATCTGCAAACATGTTTGATCTATGAGGATAAAATATATCAACAAGTTCCATTTCACATCTTATCATTGATTATGAAGACACATGATCAAGTTATATTTCCAAGTTTGATCACAAGCAGTCAAATTATCCATTCATTTCTACAGCTACTTGATTGGCTTCATTATAATTTTTGTATTACCTGATTCAACAAAATTAACAGTAGATTAGAGTAGGTAGATGAGTGCAAATAAGCTCAAAGCTCTGAACATTTTTTTTTTTAGTATTCAGTTTTCAGCTAGTTTTGGAATAATTCATTAAGATTTAAAGCTAAGGAGAAGGTCCTAAAGATATTTAAGATCTAATCAGTTTGGTTTGAGAATTGAAGTATGTTTTTTTTTTAGTTTCAGATTAGATTTTAGTTTGCAGAAAAAGGACTATATTTAGTTCAAGATTTTCAGCCACAGCAAATGCATGTTTGGGATTGGCCCAATGGATCAGGCTACTAGTCAACGGTGTTCTTGACATCTCACAAGGAAATGCCATCCCCAAGTGAAGTCGATGTTAGCAACCTATAAATATAGGATTCATAATTTTGACTTGACTAATGATAGTTGTGTAAATATGTACGAACTTTTCTTTCTGCAAGTTGTTTTTCCATATTTTGTAAGAAAAAGAAAATAAAAAAAAATAAAAAAATAAAAAAGAGGGTAAAAGTCCTAAAAGAAAAATCAAAGGACTTAGAAAAAATAATATACCCCAAAAGAAAAAAGATGAATAACATATGAAAGTGTGCAAGTCTAAATGGCACTACTTTTACTTTTTGCAGATGATTATGGCAGAGTGTCAATAAATGCCATAATTCATGATGAGTTTAACAATTTAATCTTAACTTGTCATGTTTCAATTTTACTTGTTGTAGATAGTGAATAAAGAATTTTCATACAGTTTAATCATGAAAATTCAGTAGTTAGGTAGAAAATAAAAGAATCCCATAGTTTAATCTGGATTCTTGGAGGAAATAAGTGTAGAATTAGATAGTTTATTTCTTTCAAAAAGAATAAAATGTTGTAAGGTTGCTAGCTCAAATGCATCTGATCAAAATGGAAGACAAAAAATGTTAGAAGATATGACCGGGTAGGTAGAAGAAGGCGGGAAATCCATTGTAAATATTTTTCACCAGGCTACAAATAACCAATTTCCCCTCCCCAGAGAAATTTGATATTCTAGACTATCAGTCAAAGAGGCTCAAGGAATTTCCTTGACTTTTGTTGGGACTGGACCCAAGGTTCAAAGACTGATTAGTTGAAAATGTTAAGTTTCTATACTAATCCCAGAAAATTTCATCATTTACCCCTTCATGCACTCATCACCATTTAACTTCATAAGTGAGAACTCTTTTCTTTCTTAAATGTTACATAAATTCCTATTTGATTAACTTTCTCCATTTTAGATGGCATAAAACCCTCAAAAAACGTGATATACTAAGTAAAAGTGAATGAGTTATGAAAACGAAACTTTATTCTAATTTTCACTTTCCTTATTTTTATTCATGAATTTTGAGTATTCATTGTCCCTTTTCATATTAACACTCAACATATTTTATTAAATCCCTATCAAATATCATAGTCCTATTAATATGACTTCTTTTTATTTAATATCCCAAAAAACCCTACTATTATAAGCTTTTTATGTCAAAGATATTAATCACATGTTGAAATAACATCCCTAAATTACCCCTTTGACATAAAACTACCCTAATAAAATACTCCCGATCCCCTATAGTTTTGGACCTCCAAATAATCTAAAACTATATAATAAAATAAAATACGAAAATCAGTTTTCATACATATTTTATATGTTTGGAATAAAAAAAACATTTTCTCGCTTATCCTTTGTAAATACTTTCACCATTCTTCCCGCACAAGCTTTACCCAAGGTTAACGCTTTAACCTCACCCCTTTCCCCCGGTATATATCCCCTTACCACATATTAAACCTTGGTTAATCATTTAAACCCACCCCATTCTATGTATAAACCCCTTTTATACATAAAACTCCATCAAATAACTATGCGCCCTTGCATTCATTCCTATCCCTCTGATCATCCTCATCTCATTAATCTGACAGTCCAAATCTAATGCGATAAACCTTCCCTTGCCCTGCCACTCCTCATCGCATTAAAACTCAACCATTGATCATCCTTATTGAGTTAATGGCTGACATTTAACTCGGGTCCCACCTTTCCTTACCCCGCATCTTCCCAATAAATCTTGATCGTTCGCATTGCGCGATCAAATCCGACGGCGTGTATTCAATATCGCATAACAAAAGTGATCGGGCGAATTTTATGAAAAATAATGTGATAAAAGTTGTTTCATAATACCGTCCAATGCAACGTGTCCTATTTTCATTCGATCGCATTCAATTGGCTTGATACCACTTACAGCTTGATGTCAACGCGAAAACCATTGCTGGTTTTCCGCGTTTAAAAAATATAAAAGATTTCCCGCCAGTCATTAAACCTGCCATTTAATACGTTTATAAGATTATAGCAAAGATTTAAAACTTGGTTATAAGTCTTATTAACGTTATATGTGTTGTTCAACTGTAAATAAATCTTATTTTCCCATTCTTTCGAGCTTATATCCCTGAGTTTTTAAGCATTCAATTCCTATCCAGAAGACTGTTTGACCACATAGTTCCTGTTTCAAAAGCCAGAGTACACTCCTTCGACTGCAAAAATTAACCTTAAAGCTCAAATTCAAATAAAGCCAGCCATAAACCCTCCCAACTGTAAAAATACCTGAAGCCGAGGCATTTTTCGACATTTCAACCTTCAAAATTACAGTTTAAAGCTTTCAATTGAATGAATTAATATGAAATTAAACCAATTGAGCTTCAAAAAGATAAATTATATGAATAATTTGCCCAAAAACTCTCAAAATCAGGCCAAACCCTGACCAGTTTTCCCAGAAAGCCCTATTTTTGACTGTGAAACTTTTTAAAGCCAATTTCCTCAATTTTCACAGTTTAAATATTAAATTCAAGGACCTAAACAACTAAAACCTCTGAATTACCTTGATATTCCCTATTTTCAATCAAACCCATTCAAAAAACCTAATTTAGCAAAAAATCCCAAAAGAAGCCATCCTTAGCCTAAATTGCTTAGTTTCATCTCTGTTAAAGTGAATAACTCCTGCAAACAGTCTAATCTTGCAGTAGCTACCCAAAATGCCTAAAAAATAGAGTTAAACCTCTATAGACTGATCTCATTCCACAAGTATTTCAAAAATCCTTCAATCACCTCCTTGCAGAGCTCTGTTTCATTAGCAAATTATTTGATTTTTGCAGGTTATTATCAGAATAAGAAATTGGGCCATCAGTTTCAATATTAGTTGACAAAATTTTTTGATCCAAATTCTCATATTTTAACTCAATAGCTTCATTCAAAAAACAATTTGTATACAAAGAAATAACAAAATCAAGTCACAGAGAGATCAGAATCATGGAATTTGCACAATGAATGGTAAAAGTGAAATCAGAATTCACAATGACATTGAAAACATAATAGTTAAAGTGTATCAATGGTTAAAGTGTATCAGGTAAAAGTCAGAGTCAAAGTTAAAAAAAAAGTTACAAGAGCAGTCAAAGGTAAACAGTAAAAGTAAATACAGAGGCAGTAAAATGGTAAAAAGAGATGAAAATACTTTCACCAACATTGATGTTTATCTAAATTAAAAAAGTTAAAATAAAAAAAAGGTTAAAAGATGAAAAAGAGAGCAAGAAGGGACATTTTTTGCACAAATTTCCTATTTAAGTCATTGTTTTGCAGAACATATTGTGACCAATACAAGATGAATCTTGCAAAAATAAAGCAGGTTTATGTTCTTAAGAGGGCCATCTACAAAAAACTCTCTCATGTTTCTAACAGCCATTATGGATTGGGAAATATTAAACAATATCGGAGAGCACTTTTTGCAGAAAATTCCTGTTAAGTCATCATTTTGCAGAGAATATTGTGGCCAATCAGAAATACATCATACAAAACTGAAGGATTTTTTTGTTCCTAAGAGACCCATATACAAAAACCTATCTCACTTTTTGCATAGTTATTTCATAATGGAATATACATTCACATCGTTACAGGCTATTTTTCAGACTCTGTAAAACTATGTTTTACACATATTTTTGCAGAGCCTATTGTGAACCGCTGGAGAAGAATGTTAGGAAACTGAAAGAGGTTTATATCACCAACATATTTATCTACAATAACCTCTTTAATTTTTTACATATATATTTCGGATTGATAAATACAAATATATCATTCGACCCCAAGTTTACAGAATTGCTGGAGCAGAATGCACAAAGAAAGGAAATAGTTAGTGACTTGGATGCCTCATCATCAACTAAGAGTTGGATCAAATTAGAATTCTCCTCTTAGTCATCACCTATCCATAAAAAATAGTGACAAATATATGCATTAGTCTTGAGTTTCCTTTACTTAAGTTCTATTTATGTAAAACAGTTAGAGATATTTGTGAAACAATCTTGATATTTTTTCAAGATATTCTAGTTTAGAATTTGTGTAAGTACTTCACTCTTTGAAGTATTTTAGTGTGGAATAAAATTTTTCAAGACTATAGAAATTTTTCTGGATATATTGATGTTTTTGTGAGTCGATTTGTAAAACAGCGGACTGGAACTAAGACTAAAAGACATCATAACTCATGATTCTTGTGCTGACCAGATAAGTCAAGTATTATCTTGTTTTCATTGTTTATCTTTAAAAAATTTCCATACATACATTTGAATGTTTTCTGTCTTTAATGATTAACTAGGAAAGCTTAAATATGATTAGTGTTAAAAAACTCCCTGTTTTTTACTAGTTATTCATTGTTATGTTTTCTGTTGATAACCGGACTTAAGAATTATTAAATTATCTTAGTCCCTATTTGACCCCTTTCTTTCATCTTCATTTCTGTAACTTAAGGATTCTTAATTTCCTTTTTGTTCAGATTTCACCCATTTCACCAAAAAGCCTATTCAAAACCCTTTGAAGGTCATCTACCCTGCCCTTAGTACATTTGATCTTTAGACCTTATTTCCTAGCTCTGCTTGCCAAGAAGTTGACTCCATAGCCCAATGTTCTGGTAGATCCCTCTGTGGTTTACCTTGAAGTACCTTTTATTCCCACCAAACTTTCAAAACAAACCAATTGTCCAATCATACCTAGCCTAAAATCTTATAACTAAAATCAAGCTAAATCTTGAGGAGAGCTCCCTCTCCAGAATTTAGGAAGGCTAGATCCTGAATTTCAAAAGAGGTTCTTGGTTAACCCTAGTTTTATTTAACTATAAACCAAAAATCCCACGACCTAAGAATTACTAGGGTGATAACAAGCTCAACCAAAACTAAATAATTCTTTGACTTGGATTTGATGAATTCCAAATCAAATTCCTGTAAAATGATGATCCATTTTGAATATTTTTCCCCCAAAAACTAACATGATAGAATGTATGTCATGGGGTTGCAATCCGAAATGACAATGGTCTTCCGGAATAGGATATAATGGTGAAATATTTGGACAAATTTAACGATGCCAAGGCAATATTTTCGATGTATGAATATTTCACTTTCGTATCATTGAGATTACGACTCAAATAATATATCAGATGTTCTATCCCGTTTTCTTCTTGGACCAATACCATAGCAATGGTCGTATCGACCGCGACGATATATAAGAAACAATCACTCTGATAATTTGGGGGGTACATTAATGATGCCCAGACAAGTGTATCCTTGAAAGCATCAAAAGAGGCTTGCGCAACCTTATCGAAATGGAAGGGAATCCCTTTTTTCAAGAGATGAGTAAATCCTTTAGCCATTTCGGCATAGTTGGGTATGAACCTCAGGAAGTTAGCCTTTCCTTGAAATTTCTGTAACTGAAGAAAATTTGATGGCGTAGGAAAATCAATAATGGCCTAGACCTTCAGTGGGTCGATTTGAATTCCTTCTTTTGAGACGACTAATCCTAGAAAATGACCAGAACCAACACAAAAAAAAATTGTGTGGATTGAGGCATATTTTTTAGTGTCAGCAGCGTAAAAAGACAGCTCTCAAATGCATCAGGTGGTCATTCTAGTTTCGTGAATGCGTGGGTAAATCATCTAGATAAGGTTGAACAATGTGCTTTATGTCAAAATAAGCATAATCCGTTGCTCTCTGAAAATTTTCCCCAAACCAAATGGGAGTTTACGATAAGAGAATGTGCCCAAGGGTGTAATATTCCTACATTAGCATGCAGCTAATGGGAATATTGAATTTTTATTTTTGCACTTAGTAGATGAATAAATGGGGAAGGGAATCCATAATTCATGTAAATTAGCATAAAAACCCTCTTGGTATGAAAGGGGATCATTCTAGAAGCTGGATTTCACACCCTCATGTGTGAAAAGAGACTTTTTGCATGTGGATAAAGTCAATTTTGACTAAGTCAACAAATTTTGTATTTGAGGTGTGAATCTTGAATAAAATCAGTGCTCAATGTGAACAAGGCTAAATCTGAGCTATCTTCATAAGCACACTTAAGTGTGAAAGAGGTTGGATCAGTTGACCAAGTCAACCAGGACCAAATCATCAACGCTGTCTAGATGCAATGAACCTCCAAGATGCACAACATAGTTCTAGTTGGAGGAAACATATGTGAACAGAGCTAAATCATTGAGATGGTTTAGGGTTTAGCAGGATTTCTAACTTATAAGAGGAAGAGGAGGAAATAAAGAGGAGGTTGTTCATGATTATGATTTTCTGAAGATATTTTCTATTTATATATTTCTTATTCTCTTGCTTTTTAGTTGAGAATAGTGTTATTTAGCACTAGGGTGTTCCTGATCGGGAATCCCACCTCTTCCATTGAGTAGCTCTTGGAGGGGTCTTGCTGATCTTGTCCACTATCACGCATTTGTCCAAGCTACATCTTCCAACTACAATGTAGATCCTATTGAGGGTTTGTTTTTCCTTGCTGCAACAAGTAGAGGCTAGATATATTCAGATCTAGGCCATTCTGGTGCCACTTTTAAGCGAGAAAGCCTTCTATCCTCCTGAAAAGAGAGTATTGGATCATTGGAGATGCATAATCAGATCTTGGCATCAGGCCAAACCATTTCTAGAGTAAAAAATGCAGTTTCTCTCCCATCACTGTGTTATTTGCAAGAACAGAGTTGTAGGGAGTTTTGGCATGCTTTTGGAGGAGAGATCTCTGGTGTTTGGGATTCTTCCCTTCAATGTGGTGATCCATGGATTATATTTCTGATCCATGTTTTGTTCATATTTGATCTACTGTGTATTGTATTTTCTTTAGAAATTCTGAATCAAACTGTAGATCTGCAACTTTAGATCTCAGATCTACTCTTTGTATTACATGTTTTGCTCAAAACCCCAAGGGGAATGTGTAGAGGAACTCTTCTAGTGTACAAATATGATTGGATCTAATATTTTGTACATAGATATGTTCTAGATCTGATATGTAATTTTCAACTGCTTCGACTCATAATAAAATGCTGTCAAGCCTTCTTACATCAAATACATTGTTGCATCACCTCATTCTTGAGGGTTTCTTCATCTAAGTTCTCCATTTTTCTCTTGTACATTGTATGGGCCCTATTATAAACCTGATTTGATGATGTATAAGTGATTAATGAACCATTATATTGTTCTCCTGCATATATTGGGTTGATTTGCGTTATTTTCCGGGTAGAGTTATATTGTATTGCTGTAGCCCCTTCTTTGAGCATTTTTCAACTGCACTAGGTGTGGGGAGACCTGTTTAACCCACCTAGAAGGATTTTTTTTTGAATCCATCTTGGATTTTGGCCTTATATTTTCAGATATAAGGGCTCCAAGTGCTGGTTTCCAATCCTGTAGTATACATTCCTGAAAAATGCGTTTTCAGGCATGCATTGCTGAGCAGTCCCATTTGGGGATATTACAGTGGTATCAGAGCACGACCTTTGGCTTAGCCTGTGAGTTCCAGCTATCAAAAAAAGAAAGATAAGAATGATGAGGAGAATGAGATTACTCTCATCACTTTTTAGATCTAGAAATAACCTCTCCAAGGAGGTTAAGCAGATAGAAGAGGGAGAAGAGGAAGGACCATGCACTTCCTATTCTCATAAAGAAGAAGACAAGAAGCATGGAAGGCACTTGGATCATCAGATTCTAAGTGAATACATTGTTGAGTACAAGTCTCAACCTAGAGCCTTCAAGGAGACTCTAGCCTTCCCATAGTTCATTCAACTGGAGGAAGAGAGGAGACCCTATAGCAAGGGAGAAATAAAGGGCAATAGGTTTATATTGTCCACTTTTGATGGGACATCTGCAGGAAAAGCTTGGGCAAGAAGACTCAGTGAATTCTTCCTATTACATTTAGTGGTAGGGAAAGAAGCAGTAGAGATTGCAGTGCTGCACCTTGAGGGTGAAGAAAGCAGTTGGTGGTTCAGTAATGCGAGACATGCAAAAGTATATTCTTTTGTAGATTTCACTCAAAGGGTGACCAAGAGATTTGATAAAGAGAAATCAGAGGAGGAGAAGCCCTCACCACCACTTGAGGAGGTTTGTACCAAAACTGTCACAACCTTGGAGGAGTAGCCTTCAACATCAGAAGTTGAGGGAGCCAACATAGTAGAAGAAGGAACTCTCGTAGCCATACAAGGTGTCCCAAAGCACATCAAGGTATGATTGAATTTCCACTTTCTAATATTGTAGAAAATATTTTGGAAGGTTGTGGAAATATATTGTTGCATGATCTAGAACCATCACTTACTACTAATATAGAGCAGCAGAGTTGCACCACGTTGTCTAAGAGAAACATTGAAGAAAGAAGGACTCATTCCTCATGGGAGCATTCAAATTTCAGTTTCATTTAGGAAGCCATGGAGGAAGAAAGAAAAAAGGGTATACATCTTGAGATGAGAAAATTTTTCTCCTCTCTAGATGACACTTTCTCAATGAGCATACCATAGCTCAAAGAGAGACTTCTACTTGCAGCAGAACCAAGACCCCACTGGTTTTGGAAGGCCATGCATGAGGAGGAGGTCTCATCAAGATATCCCATGGGAGGTGCACTTCAACATTCCATGAAGTGCAAAGTTCTTCAAAGATCTGAGAAGGTTGGTGTCCTAAAATGGGAGGGTACCAAGTATTTGCAGAATGAGATCCTTGATCCAAAAGTGATTGAGTGGATGTGGATGATGAGCAAGAATCTGGAAAGCTACTTGCAAATCTATGATACTGGGCAACAGGAGGCTTGGCTGCGTTGGCTACTCTTGAAAGAGTTTGGCCATCATCCTCTTTCTGAGGGTATGTGGGGGAAAGATGTGTGGAAAGATGCTTGCATCATTGGGTAGCAAGGAGTATGGACACATTGTGTTGATATGACATTCTTCATATCAATCACCATGTTTTCACCACATGATTTTTATGATTGAGGTATGGGGAGGCAACAAAATTTTTTGTTGCTTTGGATGTTCTTGGGAGAGCAAGGGCATATTTTCTCTCACACTTTGCATGATGTTGTAGGAGTAGGAGATGGAACGATCATGGTGCAAAGGGGCTACTCCTTAGCTTTGGATGATTTGGAAGTACCTTCACTTTGGAAGGAGCTTCTTGTTTTTAGCAGCATTATGGAATATGTCTTTGACATTGAACATGTCAAAGAACAGAGCTATGTATTGATAGGAGCCTATTTGCATAGGCCAACAACGCTGTCACTTTGGAGCATGGAATTATGGATGGAGTATCCCCAGGATCATTTCACTCTTGATGCACTTGATGGACAAGGAGGAGGTGAGAAAGATGGAGTAATGGGTGGAGACATCTATTACTATGATATGTTATTCTTGGCTTGTATTTCCAAGTATATGAGGAAGGATCTTCATGCAACACATGATTCATTTCTCTTCATGAGAGTATGTCATACCATTATGGAGAGTTTGTTCATAGATCATATAATTATATTACTTCTAGTACATGGTAAGGATCTCGTTGCTGCAGTTAGTGATCTGCATACTCTTACCATTTCTATGCAGTGAATTGCTCCACAAGAGGGCAAGCTTTTCATTGAGCTCCATGATAAAAAATGGGCCATAATGTATGATGGAGACAACCATCTCTTATGTGGCCATGGAAAAGTGTTGTATTACTTCATGTATGTTCATTTTATGTACACAACCATTTACCAATCATTAGTAGATGAAATAACATACATAATCAGCCATGTATCAAGAAACCACTTGCCATGTAATTTTATGAAGCAGCAGTTAGAAAAATTGCGCTGTCACTATTGGGAAAACTGTTGGTACCTTCTTGAACCACATGAAACCTTTAGAATTTTCCTCATTTTGATGCTGATAATGATTTTATTTGCTAATATTGATCTTATTTGTAGTGGAAGCATGATTGGGAGAGAGACACATGAGTCGGATGTGCCCTTTGGGGAAGAGGATACCCAAACTTTTTGCATTGCATGTTCTAATGGGAGCATGAGAGGAGATATGGCCACCATAACCAAAAAATTGTTTCTTTTTGTTGAGGTGGGCCATGTGATTGATGGGATGCCATATGGTGATGATTTCCTATCCATCACATATGGGATGATTTGGGCCAGCTTGCATTGGAGAGGAGATCTTTGGAGATTTAGTCTTCATCTTTCCACTTGAGGGAATTTTTTTTTGCAGCCAAAGATCAACATATGCTCTACACTTATCATAAGTGGAGAGGAGGAAAGTGTGGGGTAGGCTCATATGTCTACCATGTTAATATTTTCAGCCCACCTACATTGCATGAGCTCAAGGTGGAGGATAATTTTCTGGAGTTTCCATGTTGGGAGGTGACTCATTTTGTATGGATGATTGCTTGGGGATGGAGGATCCACTTGGGAAAAGATGTTTTCCAAATACATTTCAGTCTCCATGCCTTGGGAGGAAAATCTTCAGTTCTATCCTTACAATTTCTTGAGGACAAGCAACATTTGGGAGGGGAGGACTGTAATATTCCTACATTAGCATGTAGCTAATGAGACTATTGAATTTTGATTTTTTCACTTAGTAAATGAATAAATGGGGAAGGGAACCCATACTTCATTTAAATCAGCATAAAAACCCTCTTGGTATGAAAGGGGATCATTCTAGAAGCTGGATTTCACACCCTCATGTGTGAAAAGAGACTTTTTGCATGTGGACAAAGTCAAGTTTGACTAAGTCAACAACTTTTGTATTTGAGGTGTGAATATTAAATAAAATCAATGCTCAATGTGAATAAGGCTAAATCTGAGCTATCTGCATAAGCACACTTAAGTGTGAAAGAGGCTGGATCATTTGACCAAGTCAACCAGGACCAAATCATCAATGCTGTCTAGATGCAATGAACCTCCTAGATGCACATCACAGTTCTAGTTGGAGGCAACACATGTGAATAGAGCTAAATCATTGAGATGGTTTAGGGTTTGGCAGGATTTCTAACTTATAAGAGGAAGAGGAGGACATCAAGAGGAGGTTGTTCATGATTATGATTTTATGAAGATATTTTCTATTTAGATATTTCTTATTCTCTTGCTATTTAGCTGAGAATAGTGTTGTTTAGCACTAGGGTGTTCCTGATCGGGAATCCCACCTCTTCCATTGATTAGCTCTTGGAGGAGTCTTGCTGATCTTGTCCACTATCAGGAATTTTGCCAAGCTACATCTTCCAACTACAACGTAGATCCTATTGAGGGTTTGGTTTTCCTTATAAGCTGCAACAAGTGGAGGCTAGATCTATTCAGATCTAGGCCATTCTGGTGCCTCTTTTTAGTGGGAGAGCCTTGTATCCTCCTGATAAGAGAGTATTGGATCATTGGAGGTGCATAATCAGATATTGGCATCAGGCCAAACCATTTCTAGAGTCAACAATGCAGTTTCTCTCCGATCATGCGTTATTTGCAAGAATAGAGTTGCAGGAGTTTTGGCATGCTTTTGGAGGAGAGATCTCTGGTGTTTGGGATTCTTCCCTTCACTGTGGTGATCCATGGATTAGATTTATGATCCATGTTTTTTTTCAGATCTGATCTATTTTTTATTGAATTTACTTTAGAAATTCTGAATCAAACTACAGATCTTCAACTTTAGATCTCAGATCTACTCTTTGTATTACATGTTTTGCTCAAAACCCCAAGGGGAATGTGTATAGGAACTCTTCTAGTGTACAGATCTGATATGGATCTAATATTTTGTACACATATATATTCTAGATCTGATATGTAATGTACATATGCTTCAGCTCATAATAAAACGTTTTCAAGCCTTCTTACAACAAATACATTGTTGCAACACCTCATTATTGAGGGTTTCTTCATCTAAGTTCTCCATTTTTCTCTTGTACATCATGTGGGCCCTATTATAAACTTGATTTTCTGATGTATAAGTGATTAATGAACCATTATATTGTTCTCCTGCATATATTGGGCTGATCTGCGTTATTTTTTGGGCAAAGTTATTTTGTATTGCTGCAACCCCTTCTTTGGGAATTTTTCAATTGCACTAGGTGTGGGGAGACCTGTTTAACCCACCTAGAAGGATTTTTTTTGAATCCCTCTTGTATTTTGGTATTAGATTTTTAGATCTAAGGGATCCAAGTGTTGGTTTCCAATCCTGTCGCATACATTCCTGAAAAATGCGTTTTTCAGGCATGCATTGCTGAGCAGTCCCATTTGGGGATATTACACAGGGATAGATGAATGTTGTCTTATATTGGTCCTTTGGGAGGATATTTATTTTATTGCAACTAGAAAATCCATGCATGAACAAAAATATTTCACATCTAGCACAATCATCAATAATCTTGTCGATAAAGGGAGTAGGATAGTTGTCTTTTGGACAATCAAGATTGATATACCGATAATTGACGCACACTTTGATTGACCCTTATTTCTTCATGATAGGAAAAATGTTGGAAACCCAATCAGTAAGCGGAACAAGTTAAATGAAACTAGCGCACACATTTTTTTTAACTTCTGCTTTAATGGAAACAAAATTCTTCGAATGAACAAGACGAAGACATTGACGTGTTGGTCTAACATTAGGGTACATTTTAATGGTGTTTTCAATGATACTAGTATCTATGCCTGGAATTTACTCATAAGACCAAGCAAATATATCTCATAATTCACGAAAGAGAGAGCGATATGTTTCAAGTTCTAATGGAGAACAAGACATGCCAACATGAGTGTTTTCTACAACACTGGGTTTGGTCTAAATATCGATAGAAATGGTTTCTTCAATATTTGATAAGTTTCACTTGGATTCAATTGCATTAATGGGAAAATAATTCGAAAATAATGTTTTGATCGATGAGTGATATAGTTCAATAATATTATCTGCTTCATAATCCTGAAGATGGAAATGATGATGATGATATTCCCATGTTTCTCCTTTTGGCATCATGGATTCCACAATGCTCTCATCAATCAAGAAAGTGGATGAAAATGGATATGATGGAGTACCAAAAATTTAATGAATTATCAACCCAATTGATCCGCGACAATGATTTTAGATTCGCCTCCCAAGCCATGTAGATTTATTTCTATGCCAGCTCAATTAGTTTGGGTGGTAGAAATTCATCCAACATAACAACTTCAGAATCATCCGTAATCTTTCTTAAGTTAGATGGAGTGGAATATAACATGTATAAGGTCTCTATCCTTGCAATTTTTGTCAACGTCAGAGGTGGTGGTAATGCAAAGGTTCCCATTAGGAAAAAATCCTTTAAGAGTCCTACACCAATGTTTTGAAGTGCTAGTTGGGGTGCGTGAACTAACGAAATGATTCCAGATACCTAGGAACTGGAGGTAAAGAAGGAGAGTTGATTGATGACTATGATACCACCTTTATGAGGAAAGGCAATCATTCTAAAATAAGTAGAGACGATCGCAGTCATATCGTAAACCCATGGCCTTCCGAGTAAAATGTTGTAGTAAAGGGGTCCGTCAACGACCTCAAATTCAACAGTTACTATTTTTACCCCTAGTTCAACATGAAGGTTATATATGATACCACAAGACTTATATGTATGATTGTCAAAAGCTTTCAACGTCATAGGCAATTGAGATAGGCGCAACGAGCCAAGTGACTTCTAGAAATTTAGAGACATAATGCAGGTAGATGCTCCCTCATCAATAATAGCATGATTACTGAGGTGATTGAGAACATTTAATTGGATGGAGAATGCTAATTCTGTTGGTAATTGTGGCACATAGCCCGTATGATTAAAGACTACAAGATTGGAATGTATCGCATTGATTCCACCAATTTCCGACAAAAAAGCCTATTTCTGGGAGGGACAATTTTGAAGTACCTCAGGCGTCGACATAGATGAAGGGGATTGAGCCAAATATTCAAATATATTATAATTTTTAGTATCTCAGGCTCAAGGATTGAATGTCGATTTATGGATGACTCCCTTCGGTGGCTTTATTGTTAACTCAGGAATAACAGTTGGCAGGATAGATTTCGTGGACGGATTTGTGGTCGAGGTAGTAGGTTGATCATTATCTTGAATACCGTAATATTTATTATGCTTTGACACCAAAACATTAGTTTTTCGATTTGTGACAGATAGCATAAACACTTGGGAACTAGAATCTGGTTTCATAGCAAATATATTTGTGTCTAGATTCAGAAATGGATCTATCAACACAATAGATGCATTCGAAGTCTTAAGAAAATTTAAGACTTAGGCACGGTGAGGATAGTTGCAAACAAATTGCTCCTCATTACATATTATGCAAGGGTAATGGGGTTTTCGATTATTTCCAGTTTGTTGATCAGATGATCGTTCTTGCAGGGTTTAATTTTACTTTTACTTCGATTTCCCCTTTTTCTTACTTCCGGGTTGCTTTTCACTTTTTCCTTTTTCAGATGACATGACATGGATTTCGGAAGAAGGTGCAGGATATGATGCTATAGAGTGATGTGTGCTTGCAGTATTGATAATACCTTCGACGATGTTGTCACTCCTAGAGACAGTCTTGAATTGCAGGAGACTAGTGATTATGACATCTTGTGAGAGGGAGGACATATAGGTTTTCTTTACGTTCTTTAAGGGGGCCTCCCAGATATCAAATTCATGGAATTTATTTGATTGGAGGTTCTAGATAAAAATGTGAGTGGAGAAATAACTCCTAACTTTGATTGTAAGGAGGGAATAACTCAGAATGGGCCTATGGCCGAAATGAAGCTCAATTTGCTGCAATAGGGCCGAATATGAAAAAAATGAATAGATCTTTGAGAAAATGTGGGTGGATGCTAAGAAGAACAAGGATGATAAGTCAGAGTGAGGTAGACCTACTGAGATGTAAGAATCTACCCTCCAGGGACTTAAAGAAGAGAACGGTTAAGATAATAATTATGAGACGGGAATCATGTGTCGAGCCTAATTAAGGTAGCCGAATGGCTAGTATATGAGTACCATGTAAGGTAAATTCATTAATTAACCATTAGAAACCAGCATTGCAAACACATGATAACCCAAACACATGATAAATTGAAAGAAAATATGGAAAAAATGAATAAGAAGATTAAACCAATATACAGAAGAGGCATACATACTACTCAAAAGCCCAATAGGAATCCGTTTTGCAACAAGTCGTCGTTATATTATCTTCTCAAAACAACTCTTCCAGATATGTATTAAGAGCTTATCCCAAACATTACAAAATATGCTACATAAATATGGTCTCAGAACTTCCAGAGAAATCAAAACCTTTTCTTTGTCTATGAGTTGGCCTTTTATAGTTTTTACATTGGGCCCCTTAGCCAGATATTTTCTCAGACATATATTCTTTCTTGATTTTACGGTTTACCATCAAAATTAAAAATTATGCGATATAACTACATCATATCAGAGGCATTATTCTTCCGACACTAATTACAATAGAAAAATAACATTTAAAAAACACTTTGGGTGAAATTTAGATTTCACCAAATCTTACAACACAACTAAAACTGAAATAGAAATTTAAAACAAAGTTTGCATGGGCCTGATTATGATATCCTTAATGGCTACAATGAGGCATGGCAGAGCCCCCTACGTTGCGTGGTTTGACTGAAGATGTAGAGGATCCAGGCTGGCGAGGCGACTGAGGTGGCAGTTGCTGCGATGTAGAAGGAGTTGGAGGATTTGCATATTCATAGAAATTCTTCTAGATGACCTCTGCGGGTAGAGGTGCGGTGCTAAATAAATTGAACATAAATTGAAGCTTAGTAAGATTAGAGTAATAAAGGTGGGTTGCGAAGCATCTCTTAACCTAGGCAAGGAGAAATAATTCCTTGCGTAATGCTACTACTAAGGTATCTTCCTTCACGCGGGAGGTATTATCCAATATTAAATCTTCCTTGCACTTGATCTTAGACATTTTATGGTCATAAGTGGTTAGGGGAATAAATGTCCATAATTTTTGATCCCAGCATCGGGGAATACCATCCTCCACTAACTTACACCATTCATGATCGAATCTCTCCACTCCTTGTGTCACGATTGCTAAATATCCCAATGCTTTTACCCGTTCATCCTCTTTTTGGATAATCTTAGTAACCTCCATGATGGTCCTAAAATGGTCGGCCACTCCACACATGCTCAGTCTTCATATGGGAGTTGATTGATATACTTGATATATCTCCTTACTGCTATTGCATTCTCGTCTCCTTCCCTATGGCTGGCTTCCAGTTGTACCTTGTAGTCTCGGATAACATTCTTCTTGTCATTGGATTGCACGATGAGCTCCCAATGTTCTTTCACCTCTGTTATGATCTCTGTCCAGAATATTTTCCTAGCTTCTACTAATGACATATTCCCTTTAATCTGCTCCTTCAAGTCCTTGGTAGAATTCTCGTGTCCCTGGGTCTCCCTGCGAAGGGTCTCTACTTCCTTCTGAAGGGATGAGACTGTCTTTTGGTTCTCTGAGTAGGCTGCCTTGGCCTCATCTGGGAGTCTCCAAGTGGTGCGTGTCTCATCCTCTGACATCTTCAGGTCCGCCAAAGCCTTGGTTAACTGTTTTGGAGCACTTTTTGGGTCTTCTGGTACAGGTACTAGACACACATGATTATCCTAAGATAGTTGTAACTCTGAAAACTTCTCCCTTAATCCTGCATTCTCCTAATCTCTTTGAGCGAGAGCCTTAGTGAGGGCATATTTTTCCTTTTCCACTCTAGCTAGTTCCTCTGTTTGAATATGTTCTGAATGAGGGATATTCCATTTGCGTTGTAACTCCTGTACCTCCAACTTATTCTTACTTAGAAGGGCCTATACCACTGAGTTGGGATCAAAACCCTTACCTCTTATCATCTTTTTGTAGTCTTCCAGCTATGCAACAAGAGCTTTAGCACTTGATATTTCCCTTTGGTGAGTGATCTTCATCTGAGCCAATGTCTTTCTACTTTCTCCAGAGAAATGATATGCTTTAATACTTCAGTTTGTAGCATGTCCTCAATGGAATTGTGAAAATTTAACTTATGAGGCAAGGGGATGGAAGCCAAATTCAGAATTATTTCCAGCGATTTGTACTTGGATCCCAGGGGTAAGGGATGAGAGGATGAATGTTGGATAAAAAATATGAGTTGGTATTTCTCCACATCTAGGGCTGAGGTGAGCCTAGTATGATGCTTGTCTACGAAGTGAGACAATTCTGCTCTCAGTTTATCTCTTTCGGATTGATTCTTGGCCTCAATTTTCTCCCTTATTTATTCTTTTCCCAACGTGATAGCTTCACTAGAAAATTTGGCGGAAATTTCGACGGCCAATTCGTCGCTATTTCGACACATAGTTGTCGCAAGAGCGACAGTTCGAGGGTGGAAAAAACGTGGTTTGTCATGCCGTCGCAGTTCCAACGCACTTAAAAAGTGTTGCACTATCGACACTTGTTCCGTCGCTTTCGAACAAGCGTCGCTCTTCCGACGTCTCACGAACCGTCGTGCTTCTGATGTTTGTAAACTGTCGCACTTCCGACGAAATGTGGTCCGACGTTTTGAACGTCGCTCTTCCGACGTTTGTAAATGGTCACAATTCCGACGCAATGTGGTTCGACATTTTTGACGTCGTTCTTCTGACGTTTGTAAGCTGTTGCAATTCCGACGAAATGTGGTCTGACGTTTTGAACGTTTCTCTTTAGAAGTTTTTATACTGTCGCTCTTCCGACGTTTCTGATTTGTTGCAATTTCGACGCTTACAAGGCGTCGGTATACCGACGACGGGTTCAATTTAAAAAAAAAAAAAATGAAACTTTAAAAGAGGAAAAACGTTGTTTTGAATATATTATATGAAGTAAAACAGTCCATGAAGTCATTACATTTTCACATCTGAAGATTGGAACCCAAATATCCATCCAGAAAAGTGGAAGTCCCACCCCAGACAGTGATAGAAAAATACCCCATGTCACATACAAGGACTTGATATAAAACCCAATAACGGTCCACATGGAGATTATCGACAAATCTGAGAAAGCATCCAAATATGCCCGAGGCATCTATAAGAAAGTGAAATAGCAGTATGTAGAATAGTAAAAAAACAGATAGAGTACTGACGTCCATTGTTCCAAATACAAATTAAAGTACCCAAAATCCTTGAACAGAGAAAAACGCTAATCATGTGAGTGTGATATGTCCAAAATATAAAAAGACCATCAGACCATATCAATAAACCAGCAACATAGACCAGCATCGCTAGTTTTGAAGGCAGAGTGATAAACATTAATCATTTTTTTTTCACAAGAGAAAAAACGTTGTTTTTAATATATTATATGAAGTAAAACAGTCCATGAAGTTATTACATTTTCACATCTGAAGATTGGAACCCAAATATCCATCGAGAAAAGTGGAAGTCCCACCCCAGACAGTGATAGAAAAATACCCCATGTCACATACAGGGACTTGATATAAAACCCAGTAACGGTCCACATGGAGATTATCGACAAATCTAAGAAAGCATCCAAATATGCCCGAGGCATCTATAAGAAAGTGAAATAGCAGTATGTAGAATACTAAAACAACAGATAGAGTATTGACGTCCATTGTTCCAAATACAAATTAAAGTACCCAAAATCCTTGAACAGAGAAAAACGCTAATCATGTGAGGAGTGTGATATTTCCAAAATATAAAAATACCATCAGACCATATCAATAAACCAGCAACATAGACCAGCATCGCTAGTTTTGAAGGCAGAGTGATAAACATTAATCATTTTTTTTTCACAAGAGAAAAAATGCTGTTTTGAATATATTATATGAAGTAAAATAGTCCATGAAGTTATTACATTTTCACATCCGAAGATTGGAACCCAAATATCCATCCAGAAAAGTGGAAGTCCCACCCCAGACAGTGATAGAAAAATACCCCATGTCACATACAGGGACTTGATATAAAACCCAGTAACGGTCCACATGGAGATTATCGACAATTTGAGAAAGCATCCAAATATGCTCGAGGCATCTATAAGAAAGTGAAATAGCAGTATGTAGAATAGTAAAGCAACATATATAGTACGTACCGACGTCCATTGTTCCAAATACAAATTAAAGTACCCAAAATCCTTGAACAAAGAAAAACGATAATCATGTGAGGAGTGTGATATGTCCAAAATATAAAAAGACCATCAGACCATATCAATAAACCAAAAACATAGACCAACATCGCTATTTTTGAAGGCAGAGTGATAAAAATTAATCATTTTTTTTCACAAGAGAAAAAACGTTGTTTTGAATATATTATATGAAGTAAAACAGTCCATGAAGTCATTACATTTTCACATCTAAAGGTTGGAACCCAAATATCCATCCAGAAAAGTGGAATTCCCACCTAGACAATCATAGAAAAATACCCCATGTCACATACAGGGACATGATATAAAATCCAGTAACGGTCCACATGGATATTATCGACAATCTGAGAAAGCATCCAAATATTCCTGAGGCATATATAAGAAAGTGAAATAGCAGTATGTAGAATAGTAAAGCAATAGATAGAGTACCGACGCCCATTGTTCCAAATACAAATTAAAGTACCCAAAATCCTTGAACAGATCAAGAAAAACGCTAATCATGTGAGAATTCTAAGTAAAGTTAATCTATTAACATTGGGAATAAAATTACACTAAAGTAAAAAACATTGCCTGGCCAGACTCATGGAAAATTTGTCATCAAAAAATCAAAAAATTAAGAAGACTGCCCTCATACGGGGAAACCAGTCTTGAACGTTTAATTTACAGAATTAAAAAATATTTCAAAGGTCCAGCACAGTAAAATAATCTAAAAGTAGCCAAATTAAGTGGGCCTGCTAAGCAAGAAAAACAAATTAACCAAACTACTCCTCCGGTGGTTCCTCCACGATTCGGCACCATCCTTCGGAAGGTCCAGGATTGCTAGGTGCTACCTCCACATGCATGCCACGGCTCCCCTCCTAAAGGCCCGAATGTTGGCTGGCTTTTTCCGAGCTCAGACCCATCGGATGGGTGCATTCTTCCTCCATTTGGGCCTCCTCGCGGAAGACCACAGTGACTAAAGCCGTGATTCGCGGGCGGTTGAGAGAGCAATTAAAGGAAATTTGCGCAGTGCGTGTCGTGGGAGAAGGTGAACTAGCGGTGGGGAAGCGAGGAGCAGGGGAATCCATACGGTGGCTAGATGCTACAACCCGACCCCGCCCACTCCTAGTATTTGGATATCGACCTGCGTAATAATCACTGGACTGGCCAGAAGTTGACTCTGTTGAGGGGTTGGAGGGAGCACGCAGGGGTTGACCTCTAGTGCTCCCCCTGCGGCAAGGCATCCTATGACGCACGCGAGGCATGGGTGCAGTCTCAGGCGCAATGGGTATAAGAGGAGATGGAGAAGCAGAATTCCAAGAAATAGAGGAAGACAGACAGAGACAGAACCGAGAGAAATGCACATATGCAGCAAGGTCTAGGCAGCAGTTCCGCTAGCCACTTCTCCTTATCGTCATAGTTAGCAGGCAGTGTAATCCAACAACTAGCTCGTCTGAAAAACCACAGCTAAATGCCATTTTGTCAACCCGACTACAATGCAATCAAAGGACGCCCATCATAATTAATCTCTGATCATTAATAATGAGAGCCGAAGGCCGAATCATATTGGAGCATGCGGAATCGCTCAGAGGAGTGGAGGTCCGATCTTGAACAGTATTAAAAATTAATTAATGCGGATTTGATGTCAAAACTTAATTGAACAACGTTAAATGTTAATGTGATTGATATGAAATCACCATATCCATGTCCCATCGCCTTAAACTCCATCGAATGCACCCGCAGCCGCGAGCAGGGCAAGTTTTTATTGAGGACACGTGGCAGAAATTGATTGGAGCAGATCTTTGTTTGGGCCGATCGCGTAGTGGAAATCCGGACCCGAAAAATATTAGGGCGAATTTGATAAGAAATTCACGTCACAAATCTCCCTCCGTACGCCAGCCCAACTTCAGACCCGAAAAAGATTAGGGCGGAATTCATTTGGTTTTCGTGTCACAAAATTGGCCGACGTCAGCAGGCTATTTTGGAACGCGAATTTGGTTTGAATTATGGTTTATTGCCATTTGAAGTCCGGCGGGCTCGACTTAAGAACAATTTTGTTTGATCCCATCTTATAAAATTTGTGTTTGTTTTCTTTGATAATAATCATGGGAATACCACACTAAACATGTGGAAAATTTATATAAATAATTATTGAGAACAATCATTTTTATGTAAAAATATCCAAATGTGCTTTTGGGAAATAAGAATTCGAGTATTTGGTTCATATTGTTTTAAAGGAAGGAGTGAAGTTGGAGCCTCAAAAGATGCAAGATATTACAAAATGACCTATTCCTAAGAAAATCAAGGTTCTTAGAAGATTTTTTAGACTTACATGATATTATTGATCATTTGTTAAAAATTATGCATGCATTTCAAGTCCACTCACATATCTCTTGAAGAAAATATCATTTATATGGAATGACGAGGCTACTTTGGCATTCTCTCTTTCAATGGATGCCATGTCTTCTACACCAACATCGGTTGCACCTACTTTTGGTAAAACATTCATAGTAGAGTGTGAGGCACTAAGACAAGGAATTTACGTAACATTAACACAATAAGGGATATCATTGGCTTTTAAAAGCAAGGAATTCAAAGAAAATATTTGGTGAAATCTACTTATGAAAAATAAATGGAAGCAATATTACATGCAATAAAAAATGGGGATAGCATATCATTGGGAGGTACTTTAAAGTCAAGATATACCATGATAGCATAAATTATTTTTTGAAGCTATGGATTTCATTGGAAGATTAACAAAAATGA
Organism: Pinus albicaulis; assembly: GCA_034641835.2. Classification (NCBI taxonomy): domain Eukaryota; kingdom Viridiplantae; phylum Streptophyta; class Pinopsida; order Pinales; family Pinaceae; genus Pinus; species Pinus albicaulis. The sequence continues at coordinate 1,237,142,300 of CM076578.1, forward strand.
GGAGAAAAAATGAAAAGTTTTAATTTTGAGATAATCTGCAAAAAGGGTAAGGAAAATTTAGTACATGATGCTCTTTCTAAAATAGAAGAGGCCTCAAATTTATATCCAATTACATTTTCTATCCCTAGGTGGCTAGAAGAAGCTTGCCATAATGGAAAAATGACAATAGTACTAAACAAAAACTAAAATTTATAAAGGATGGGATGAACTCTATGGAGCATTGGGAGTGAAAGAGAGATATACTTTGGTGCAAATGTAGAATATTTTTATGCACGCAAGCATATTTGAATAAGCAAATATTAAGGGAGTCCCATGTCTCTCTGATGGTAGGACGCAGGGTTCCTTAAAACATCTCAAAGGATCAAAAAATATATTTTTGGAAGGAATGAAGAAAGATATTCAAAATTTTGTAAGAGAAAGTCAGGTTTGCATAATAAATAAAAGAGAGATAGTAAAATATCTAGGGTTACTTCAACCATTCCACATACATATTCAAAGACTAGAAGCTATATCAATAGACTTTATTACAGGGATACTGAAATATAAAGGTAAGTATGACATTTTTGTGGTCATTTATATAGACAAATTTTGTAGATTTTTTTTGTAGAGCTCAAAGTACATAAACAACAAGCCAAGTGGCAGAAGTGTCCGTGAAAGAAATTCATAGTCTTCATGGTTTTCCTAAAGTAATAGTAACAAGAAACTTTCGGAAATAATTATTTAATATGAGTGGAGAAACACTAGCTGCCATGAGTTCTACAAATCAAACACAATCAAATGGTCAAACAAAAATAGTTAACAAATGTTTTTAAGGTTATCTACAATGTTACTCTTTAGAAAATCAATCTTAATGGATGAAGTGGGTTCCTCAAGAAAGAATGGTAATATGGTACTATCATACTACCTATCACACATCTACTAAAATTTCCCCATTTAAGGCCCTTTATGGATATCCAACTCCTAGTATCTCATACTTTTTGCAAGATAAGTCCAAAGTATAGGAAACAGAGTCACATATGGAAAATACTAAAGAAAATTTGAAAATTATTATGGAAAACCTTCAAATGACATTAAACATGATAAAACAACAATGGGAACAACATTGAAGTGAAAGATAATTTGAGGAGGGTAATTGGGTATTTTTTAGATTATAGCATTATAAGCAATCTTCATTCAAGAAAAAGAAGAATAAAGAATTAGCTCAAAAATCATAACTATTATGGCCCTAAATAATTATTCATAGGATTGCACAAGTGGTATAGAAGTTATATTTTCCTTCTTCTTGCATTCATAAGGTTTTTCATGTATCTTGCCTAAAAAAGTTTTTGGGAAAAAATATGCCAATGTAAATAGAACTTCCAAAATTAGATGAAGAATGAAAGTTGATTCTTGAACCACAAAAAGTTATAGATAAACATTCTATACTATCTCTTTGACATATAACCATTATGGAGTACCTAATCAAGTGGAAGAATATTCCTCTAGAAGAAGGTACATGGTAAAATGATCAATTCGTGATGAAATACCCACGGCTAAAGGGTTCGTTTGAAGTTTTGACAAAGGTTTTGTTATATGTTTTATATAACGCACGGCGAAATAGTTTTATTGTTTGTTAAGGTACCACACAGTTATCAAATTTGAAGGGCAGGTCCGAATTTCAATTAGAAGGGCATATATCTATGTCACCCTTCCATAATCAAAATCTTAAAAAAAAAAACTTTTCAATTGACCACAATAAATTATTTTTACATTTCATTTTCAGAAAGACAAAACCATCAATCTTTATAGTAATAAAATACTGTTACATATACAAAAATGAAGAAGGCTCCATCTTTCATTGCTTAAATATCTCATTGGAAATGTCAACATAAGTCTTGAAGACACTATTATAAGAGTTTGGATACATACCACTGGGATATAGGAGATTCTTATGTGTTAGATTGTGTATTGCAATTTTGACTTTGTCTCACAAGGAGCAGCAGCATGGAGGTCTGGATTTTTCTTATAGAAATTTTTTATTATTATTTGAAATGTTGTTTATAGATATGAAGACAACAATGAAATTATGAGCATGGTGGACAATTAGTCAAGCTCATGATGCCAAACCATCATGATGTAAGTTTGGAATTTAACATTTTTACATGTTAAAGACAAATAGTCAAAATCACTGACAACTTAGTATGCCATAATTAATAATCATTCCCTGTTCACTTTTGTTAATAGGTTTATGTCACACGAAGATGCGGGGGCATTAGGCACTAGCCAGCAATGTAGGAGGTTTTTTCCACATGTTGTGGCTAGGAGGGTTCGAAAACATTTGAGTTGTAACAGCTAGGTGTCAATACCTCAGCTGACTGTATTACTTAGACTAGTTAGAGTTGTAGGAGTCAAACAGTTTCAGTTAGTTGAATTATTATAATTAGACCTTTTGATTTCTAGAACGGTCCTCTCAGAGGAACCGAAGAGCCATATGTTATGTATATAAATTGTAATTCCTCGGATGAATAAAAGTAGAGAGGGAAGCAGAGAGTAGAGAGGGGATTTCTGCAATAAACCTCTGTGTGTGAACAATTGTTTCCAGTTAAATGATTTCCAAGCTTATTTGCCATTGAATTATCTCGAACTACTAATTGTGAAGAATTGTTTAACTGTGAGGAAATTGGGTACTGATAATTCCATTCTTCTGTCTTTGAATTCCCGTAAATTGTTGGATAACCCTGTGAACTCACCCCACCCGAAGGCGAGGTCTGTGTAGAGAACCGGGGTCGTGAAAACTGTTCAAATATAAAAATCTCGCTTAATAAAGAGACAAAATTGTTGTGCTTTTGAAACCTGACTCGAGGATTGGACATGAGTTAATAAACAAAAGGATATCGGAACCAGACTTTCACCCGTGGTGAAGCCCTGTACCAAAACCACGAGCGGAATCACAAAAGCGGGTTTCCCATATTGCACCGCTTTTACGGAGTAGGTGGTATTTCCTATTCGCGAGCGATTCCATAGGGAATGTGACACGTGGTGAAGTGACCCCCGAAAAACCACCGTTTAACCCGCGCCATCGCATGTTAAAGCCCGATGTTGGAAGCCGAGCGAAATTGCCAAGAGTCATTGATTTAGAGAAGGGCCATCGGACGGTGGTTGCACGTTGAACTTGCCCGGAGGTTAACTAAGGTGTGCGGAGGATAGCCAGGTACGATAAGAGTGTTTTATTGGTTATTGATATATATAGGTGGGGGAAGAGTATAATGAAATTGTTTAATTAAACGATTGGCAGATAATTAGCATAAGTCTGGAGCGTGATTGTTGTAAGGCTGGGTGGTGAAATATAGAGCTGAAAGTTCATTACAAGTTATTTATTTAAAAAAAAACGTGGAGTGTAAATACAAAGTGTTGAAAGTTAAACATTGGTTATAAGGCTTGGAGATAATATAAAGTCGGGAATATAAATTAAAGTCCAACCATTGTGGATAGTATTTATTTATCAAATTCTACGAATTTGATAAATAAACCCAAAGAAAGAAGAAGTCAATTAAGACTCAGGTTGGAGGAAAAGAATGGGGTAAACCAAGGGAAAATGCTGATAGAGCGATTGTAGACACACCAGCTCTCCTTAAGGGTCCAATTTCAGTTTTGTTGCGTCACACGATGATCTCTCTTCTCTGGCATTTACTTGTATTGAAGATCACTATTCTAGGAATAAGGAGTTATTTTCTCCAAAAATAACCCTAGCCCAACATTGACAATGCATCAAGGATATCTTTCTATGCTTCATAAGCACATTTGTTCTACTTCTAAATCATGTCTTGGAAGTGGTTGTTGTGCTGGAAATTATTCACCGGTTGGTTTCATACCAAAGTCTTTTTCACATTTTCAGCATCCAATACATGAAAAAGATAATGGTTTAAAACAACATAAATATTTGAAATTTTGCAAGAATTGTCTGGCACACTTTGAATATGAATTTTGAAGTCAAGTGCATGATCTTGTATAGGATCAAGTGTCATTTTGAATACCAAATGTTTCACAAGAAACTTCTCAACATGCTACCCTGCAGTAAGGATTAAATGACAATATTGCATCAACTAGTTCCATAATAAAAGTGCACCTCGGCCATAAGACTAAACAACTACAAATGTTGTAGATCTAACAAGACCACACAATCAAATGTATTCCACAAGGCCAATACTGTATGAAAAATGAAAAGGAGTTTGCAACAAAAAATACCTTAGGCAACTAATTCAATTAGATACACCAAACCATCGGCAAAAAGGAAAACCAGCCTACTCAAAAGGCAAGCGTTTACCTCCTTTGACAAAATCTTGAGTTCCGAAACAAGGGCCTTTATTGTCTTGTCAATGCCCCTAGTAATTTGAACAGGGTTTGCACCTGCTGCAACAACCTAAACAAAAAGGTTTCATTTCAAATTATTTTCCACAAATTTAAGATACAACCATTGTCAGTTTTGTATTTCCTAACAAGCTCATAAATTTTGACAAAAGAACCAAAATTTTTTAATACCTGATAGCAATTTTTTCACTCAAAAACTATCTTAGACTCAATAAGGCCAACCCAAAACTAAAAAACCAAACACCATAAGACCCTACAAAAATGAATAGATGATCTTAATCCAGTACTATCGACAAAAATTTACCTTTACACCCTCACTTATTAAACCCTGTGCTGTTGAATTTTAACTTCAACTGCTGCAGCAGAAGGACAGATGCAACAACAACATTTTTTTTTGGAGGTTGCTTGCATGCCATCCAGAAATTTAATTCAGCATTTAAAATTCTTGCAAGTTTTTTCCGTAGACGGCCGCAGCCATATTTCTGTACATGATTGTATTTAAACACAACAACCAGCATTAATGTAATTCACCAACCAGAAATTAAAGAAACAGAAATTTACCTGACAGTTTTGTAAATTCAAAAGGAGGACACGTGGAGCATTAATATTGGATCGCATGAAATTGAAGGGAATCTGAAAACCTGAAAACCGGACCCGAATTTTTTATAGGGCACATTGGATTGAGAATTCGAGTTAAAATTAGGCAGACGTCAGCATCCCATTTTGGAATGCGAATTTGGTTTGAAATTCAGTCTATTCAGACTTTTGAAGTCTGATGGAAAGGGTTCTTTAATGTTTTGATAGTTTAATATATACATATGTTTTAAACATATGTTATATATATATCATATGCGAAATGAAAGGTGGGCCATAGAATTTAGTTTTAATTTTATTTTTTTAAAAAGAGAGTTTATTATAATATGTTTTATATGTAACGGCATATAAAAATAAAAAGGAAAAAAAAGCTTGGTAGTTTTTTTTATAGACAGTACGTAAATTTTTTATTACACAGTAGTGTGTAAAAAGTGAAAGACTGAGTGTAACTTTTTAAGTGTGTATGCACAGCAGTGCGAAAGTGAAAAACACAGCAGAGTGTTTTAGAGACAGAGTATGTTTGTTTTGAACAGACAGTGAGTTGGTTTTATGCATTGCGTTTGGTAGCAGTCATAATTTTGTAATCCCTCTCAGTGAGGAAGAAGTGTAATAGTTTTTTTTTGAGTTATTGAAGGGAATAGAAGTTTGTTTTCAAATTATTGAAACTCTGTCTCCTGTCAAAGAAATTTTTATTTTCTCTGTGTTAGAGGAAGAGAGATTTATTCTCCATTCATTGTTCTGGAATTTTTCAATATTCCAACATGTGCAAGAACAATAGATGTTGTGGTTCCATCCCCAGCTAAATCATTTGTCTTTGCCGCAGCTTGCCTTACCAACTTGGCCCCAATATTTTCAACTGGGTCCTCTAATTCAACCAATAAAAAGGCCAAAACCATGGCATTGAGATACATTTCATTACACTGTCAATAACAATAAAATTTGACTCAGCCATAACCCTTTCCTTTTATTGTTGTGAAAAGCTTTATGCATTGCTCTAATGTGGCTAGTCCATAGGCCAAGTAGACCACTGGGTAACAAATATGTTTCCTTTCACCTTTGAGTTTTCAAATTATGCCTACCAAATCTAAGACATTTAAGAGGGGGAACTAATACAACGTTAAAAAGAAAACCAGAGCACACATCTACAAATTAACTCCTTAGCTACTGTCACACCATCATTAAATATTTTCGGAGAACCATGCTTGCTCTCCAAGACAAAATTTTTCCCTTAGCCCTCCAACAAGATCAGCAAGTTTGTTCACACCGCCTGCAAGACAAATTGACAATGATTTTAGTAAGTGTGCAATTGAATGCCAGACCATATGCCAAAACAACCCTCCATGAAAAATTAAAATAACACATTAAAATCGAATATAAGTGGACAAGGAAAGATCCATCGCAGTGAAGTTTCACGTGCAGGTGACCTTCCTTTAAACATAATTTTTTCTCTGACCTGCAATTTTTTTGTCACTAAGCCATCCTTGTTGAAGTACAACTCCTTTTCCATAGCTCTTATATTAACTACCTTCTCTCTGTCGCGTAATCTTAGAGTCCCTCTTCTTCTTGAGCGATTAAAGGAAATGGGTGAAAAAACTGAAAGAGAAGACAATTTTCTGCCATAATTATCAAACATTGCACCCAACTTCTTCCCCTTTCCATTGTTACCCAATGAGGTAGATGTGGCAATTGTTGTCATATTGCCCAAAGCAGAGGCCATCTTCTCTTATCCTGAATATAGAATTACAATATCTTCATATTAGTATGAACCTTAAAAAACATGACTCCCATTGCTAAAAACCACTTTTAATTTGTAACAGGCAAACTAAACAACTATCACAACTTTTGGCAACTTCTGGAGCATTAAGAGAGAAACAACCAAAGAGAAATACAACCACAATCCTCATTTTAATGAGACCGGACTATATATTTGCATTAAGATAATAGAAAGAAATCATGACTATATTAAGGCTAGCACAAAACAATCTTTAACCAGTGTCTCTCGCGGCCTTCAGGTTTCCATGCTAGAGGTTTCATATTTTTAATTTAAATTCTTGACCTCTCGTGCCCATCTATGAATGCATCCAATGGGATATCTACATCAAATGCTCCTTTATATCCCCAAAAACAAATTCCCTACTACAAGAGCACTAGTATTGATGGATCACCCCACACCATCCCACCCACTAGAAACGGTGAAAAAGGAAACTCGAGAAACCTTCTGAAATATCTCAAGATGACTATATGGGTGGTTCTTATGAATGAACCAACCATTCAGAACATGCTCATCAATCCAAACCATGAGTATTATGTGAAAATATTCAAGCAGGCACTGAATCGGATTTCTGAAGCTATGTTAGAGAAACCCTAAAATCTCACTGAAAATAGGTGAAATGTGGCACCACTCAGATATTGACATGTGCCAATTGGTACAAGTGGTAGACAATTGGCATGCTCAAACAACGAGGTGATGCAGGAATGACATGAGGGAGAAAATATCAGAAAAGCCCCAAATCCGGAGAACTAAAGCTCATCACCAACCTGAGATTGACAACTTTACATGATGTAACCTATGAAATCGTAAATGGAGAAATCATAGTAAAAATAAAGTAACCTATGTAACAATAAAGTTGGATTCATCCTGGGAGTGGTAATGGGAGAAATCATAGTGAACAACAGGAAACATGCAGAGTTGCTTACAATCAAATAGATGAAAAAACACATACAAAAAGCCTAGATAATAATCATGAACAAGCTTAATATTGAATTATGAACTGTAAAGGAACTTACAAAATGTGACATTACGAACCTGGTCAAGCGCATAAGCAAAAATATCCTGGACATGACCCTGGTTGACAAGTTGTATTGCTCATGATGCAAGAGGATTTGTACCTGCACTGCCAAGTCAATCAAAATCCATCATTATCTATACAATAAATACAAGTAATTGATGTAGTATTTTTTACTCTAAGATGCATTCTTATGATAATGTTAGAACATATGTTGAAAATTTCAAAACATACCTGAATAAGCTCCTCTTCATTTCAAGAACAATTTATTAGAGTCGCATGAACTTGGAACAAGCCTCCCACGATCTGAAAGAGTAGCAACTAAGTCAACAGTGACTTTTTTGTTGCTACGCTGGATTGAGGGAGGTTTGCTCCAAGATTAAATCGCTCCAATAAATTATTCTCTACTAAACAGGGCCAACCACGTGAAGGTGGAAGCTCTTATGGCTCCTCCCCCCCCCCCCCTCACATCACTCTCAATTCCCCAATACCCAATCTATATTTCATTTTTTACTTTCATGAGCATAAAAAAAAATATTCAATAACTAATAAAAAAACAATTCAACAAAAAGTACACAAGGAAACATTGCAATTAATGCTTGACATAAAAATAGTGTGATAAATGAGTTTTTTATATAACGCAAAAAACGTTCCAAGTATGGTAACGTTTGTCTTATAATAATACAATATTTTACATTATCAAATTTTATTTTTCTTCTTCCTATTTCTAAAGCTCCTAATTACATCATCAATATCATCGTGCTTTGCTCCTATTTCGTGCCTTTCGACCCGCACTGCTGACCTAGTTGCGTAGTCACGATGTCTGGTCTCATCCAGTGACGGGGCATCGCCTACAAAAACAGATAATATTAAATTTTAATTGTCAGTTTTTAAATATTATTGAACTAGTTTGGTAATATTAATAAAAAAATTGCAATGAGATTATTTACCTGGTGCACCAGTTGTCGGCGCTGACCTAGTTGCGTAGTCACGATGTCTGGTCTCATCCAGTGACGGGGCATCGCCTACAAAAACAGATAATATTAAATTTTAATTGTCGGTTTTTAAATATCATTGAACTAGTTCGGTAATATTAATAAAAAAAAATTGCAATGAGATTATTTACCTGGTGCACCAGTTGTCGCCGCTGACCTAGTTGCGTAGTCACGATGTCTGGTCTCATCCAGTGACGGGGCATCGCCTACAAAAACAGATAATATTAAATTTTAATTGTCAGTTTTAAATATCATTGAACTAGTTCGGTAATATTAATAAAAAAAATTGCAATGAGATTATTTACCTGGTGCACCAGTTGTCGCCGTTGGGACTGTTGCCCTGTCTTCCTCTCTGGTGGTAAGATCCTCAAGGGAAACATTCTTTGTCATTTAAAAAAAAAACGTTATAAGGACAACCATCAAGGTATAATTAGAAAAAATTATAAGTGGAAATTAATTACCGTCACGGCCCTCACTGATAGCAGCATTGTCGGGCTGGTCCCCACTACAATGATCAGGTTGCACGAGAGGATCATCTACATCTGGCTCTAAAACTGGGTTATTTACCTCGTCGGTAGTGTTGCTCCCCTGATTTAAACAAAGTTGTTGGACATTAAATTTATGGACGAAAACAAAAATATTGAAAGGTTAATGTTTTACCTTATCAGGCATTGTAGATCTTGGGACCTGCCCCAAGCTTCTGCGACGTTCAACTACAGCTTGATAGCCAAAACGGAAAGAAATATTTTTATCTTCCTCTGTAGTTATTGTTCCGAAGTCATCACCCTACATTATATATGATTGTGTATTTTTAATCATATCTGATAGGATTACAAAAACGTTGGAAAGCGATACAATTAATTATAAGATGTTTAGCTACTTAATTACAATTCTTGCAGCTAATTTCAAGTAGCCACCCTGGCCGAGCTTGTGATGGCCCTTTTTCTCAATCCTAGCTTTGGTTGCCTTTGAGGTGTCAGGAAACCTAGCATCAAAAGATTGAAGTCAGATATGACGTAGCACACTTTATTTTAGACATAAAGAAAATTAAAGCTATTGAATTAAAGTTGTAATTTACCTTGCGGGTCCAGTTGGCATTTTTCCTTCTTTCTTTGCCCTTTTCTCTTTTCCGTCATGGATGAGTGCTCTCCACTCACTCTCTGAAACTACGAGAGGACGCTCATATCTAGGGTTAAATTGCAATTGCGTCCTATAGGTGTCCTTGGTATATTTCAAATATTTTCCGGCTACCTGAGCCACCGCTTTTCTGTCAAATGTGCCGACCCCAAAAAGGGCTTCTAGATAATCTAGAAGTTCTTTTTTCAGGTTGGAATTCTGGGAATTCCACCCTGTACGTATGGTTGGGCCATAAATTACCAACGCATGGCTCTCCAGAATCCTGTAGAACTCATTGTTTCCTACACAGAATAAAACCAAAAGAAAAAGAAGATATTATCATTAATTTAAAAATAAAAATCATGATAAATATGTTTTAGATAAAGTACATGAAATAGTTAAAATATTAAAATTTACATGGGAGTTGTACATGCTTTATAGGGACACCCTCATCGTTCACCAACAACGTGCCATTAATGGTCCCTGTGGAGCTGACACGTGTAGCTCCAGGAAACGCAATAATGTAGTTGGCCATATCGGCCTCATCATTGCCAACACGTTCAGCGGTTGGCTGGGTGTCTGCTTGGGCAGGGTGTGTTTCTTGGCTAGCACCTAAAGGAGTAGAAGGTGTACGAGAGGGTTTTTGGGCAATCTCTTTCCCTTGTGTCCCACTACCACCAACACCGGGTTCAGCAAGTGCTAGAAAACACTACATACAAAAGAAATTTTTGTTAGTTTAGTCAATGTAAAAATTAAAAATCAAACTATCACAATTCATCTCATGCAGAACAAAAAAAATATCCTTTTGACTTTTTATTATTACCTGATATCTTTCTAGCTGGCTCATAAGATGTTTTATCCTCTCTTCTGTTTCAGGTGTTTGAGGCGTGTCTATCAAAGTATTAAATTCTGACCTTGCATCTCGTGCCTTTTTTCGCAACAAGAACACCGGAGATAGGGATGAAGAAATCTCTTCCTCAAAGAGGGAATCATCAGGCGTACCATGGCTAGGTGTCTGCATATTTGAACAAAATTAATATTATTTCAATTATGTAAATAACTAAAATACCTGAAGATAGAGCAATGCTGGCACTTTACATGTTCTTCGGCTGGCCTCTTTCCACGATCATCCCGTATCGGGGTTGTTCCTGTACTGCCCTGATCAATCTGCCACATTGCAATAAAATTATAAATGTAAAAACTTGAAAACAATATCTAACTTGAAAACACAAAATGAAAACTGAAATAATTTCTAATAAGACACCGGAAGACAGAGTTAGAGTTTCAAATATGCCTTGCATTGAATTTAGTCCTGGAAACATGTCATTGCACATTAAGGCACCCAAACATTCAATCCACGAATGATATATTTAAGTAGGCTTCTCCTATTCTGGGAAAACACCATACATATAATGCATTCACTTGCATGTATAAAGGGAAAGGAAAACATGTTTTCATACAACGGTGACAAAGGCATCTTGGGGAAAGGTATCTTCACTTTTATTTATGTTGTTCACCCACACCACTCTCGTGTTTTCACTAATCCTGTTTTGTCATTTTTGGATTCAAATTAAGTTAAGGCCTTAAGTATTTTTTTACCTTTCGGTGTAGTTTTTATAAGTGGCATGTATGGATTTTCCATTAATTTTGCACTTTTTCTCTTCATGCGCATGTTTCCCTGGAAATCAAATGCATGATTTAGTCCCATACATTTAACAAGTTGTTGGATAAACTCCATTGGAAATATCATGTTTCCTATTCAATCAAAATTTATCTCAGTTAGGGTAGGTAGGAAGGTTTTCCCTTTGTATTAATAGGGCACTTCTAGCTTGCATTTTTAGTATATCTTTCAAATTTAGTGTCGTTTCAATTAGGGCATGAATTTTTGCAACTTTCAAGGTGAGAATGAACAAAGACAAATTTTTGTGATGGATGACTGTATATGACTCCATGGCAAGAGGAAAAGGCACTAATTTACTTCTTCAAATATCTATAGTTCTCATTCACTTCATACGGAGATGGTCCCTGATTTTGAGCCAAATGTTGCAGCAAAAAGTTCCCCCCCTCCATAATTTTATATTCAATGGAAATTTCTTAAATTGATGATGGGGCATGATTATGGAACATTGGCACATACATATGTAATGGAATTCCAAGATCATGATATATGTTTTCATATGTTTATGGAGGTGGTGGAGAAAAAAAGAGCTCAAATAGAGCTGAAATTTTTCACATAAAAAGGACTGTGGGCTTGACTAATGGTTCCATTTAAAAAATGATATCTAGACAGAGAATAAGTGTAGCATGCAAGCATGCATTGAAAATCCATCTGAGTTTGCATTGTATTACTTATGATGGATTCAAATTTGGGTTTCAAAATGCCAGGTTATGGCATGATTTTGTCGAAAAACCCTTAGTTGGATTCTCATGTTGGTTTAATTTATATTTTAAGTTTGTTTTGCGGTCTTTGGGTGATAGTAACTCATGAACTAGGTTACCAATGTGTAACAATCATATTTCAAGAATAAAGTTGTGATTTTTTTATATTATTATTATTATCTATTAGCTACAAGTATTGACACCTAATGCCTGGAATTTTGACATCTTGATAGCATGGATAATTTCGAAAATGTTTCTAGTAATGTTAACATAATAACTATCATTACATGTCTTCACTTTTGTCACCATAATAGACTTGTGATATGGACTCATCACACAACTTCATATGCTATGTCCCAACAAGTTCAAACTGGTTGAACCTACCTCATAGTGTGGTTATTAAGGACAAGTTGCTTGGTATATAACTCGATAGCATAGACCGCGTTGCAGTTCTAAAGAGAATCCTCAAGTGTCAAAAAAACTTCACAATATGTTCTACTATAAAGCCTTTTGGGATACCTAAAATAATATATGTATCATTGATGACTTTTAAAGTATGACAAGATCCAGAGGGAAAGGAAATCAATGGAAGAGTGATCCACCAATGAGAACCTAGAATTTAGCATCATATGAGTTAGAGTCTAGGAAATTGAAACCCTATAATTTTAATTAGTGATGAAGGACATCACATAGGTAATTATATTTTCATGTAGAATAATATGTTAATTCAAATTTAAACTACATAATATGAAAGGCATACCATAAATTTTTCCATGTAAGTCCAAACAACCTATAAAAAGGGAAAACCTTCTTTTTCCATGGGAAATAATTTACCTTTCCTTTTCAAGATAATCTAAATCACAAAAAATATGAACTATACTGCACACATTCTTGGATAATGTGAAAGTGGAAAAGGAATACCCTACACAAGTGATGCACACATGTACATTTGAACACTAATAGATTTTTGTAGTTGAAATGTAATGCTTGTTTTCATTTAAATATGTAGGGTTTTTAAAGCAGGGAGAAATAATGGCTGCCAAATTAATAAGCGTTTCTTTGGGAAAAATTTAAATTTTGTATTGGGTGATGAAGATAATAGAGGGTATTGAATCTTGATTCTTGACACCTAGAGAGAACCATACAGCCTAACACAATCCAATAGAATTGACCAAAAAAACCCAAATAGAGTCAACCCTACTATAGGAGGAAGGGCCTGCAGTAAGAACTTACCATTTTGAAAGCGCTGAGGGTGAATGTTGTTCTGCAAGAGCTGAGGGCGAATGCTAAGGGCGAATGCTGAGGGCAAATGCTGTTCTGCAAGAGCTGAGGGCGAATGCAGGGCAAATGATGTTCTGAAAGAGCTGAGGGTGAATCCAGGGCGAATGTTGTTCTACAAGAGCTCAGGGAAAATGCTGAAGGCGAATGCTGTTCTGCAAGAGCTGAGGGTGAATGCTGAAGGAGAATTCTGTTCTGCAAGAGCTGAGGGCGAATGCTGAGGGCGAATGATGTTCTGCAAGAGCTGAGGGCGAATGCGCGCGTGATATCAGACGTTAATGTAGCACACATGTACATTTGAACACTAATAGATTTTTGTAGTTGAAATGCAATGCTTCTTTTCATTTAAATGTACGGTTTTTAAAGCAGGGAGAAATAATGGCTGCCAAATTAATAAGCGTTTCTTTGGGAAAAATTTAAATCTTGTATTGGGCGATGAAGATAATAGAGGGTATTGAATCTTGACTCTTGACATCTGCAGAGAACCCTACAGCCTAACACAATCCAATGGAATTGACCAAAAAAACCCAAATAGAGTCAACCCTACTATAGGAGGAAGGGCCTGTAGTAAGAACTTACCATTTTGCAAGAGCTGAGGGCGAATGTTGTTCTGCAAGAGCTGAGGGTGAACTCTGAGGGCGAATGCTGAGGGAAAATGTTGTTCTACAAGAGCTGAGCGTGAATGCTGAGGGCAAATGTTGTTCTGCAAGAGCAAAGGGCGAATGCGCGTGTGATATCAAACGTTAATGTAGCTATTGCGACAAATACGAAACACTAAAATCATTTTTATGTAGCGCGCATATAAGTTTCGAATTTTTATGTAGCGCACATATAACTTTGGTACTTTTATGTAGCGCGAAAATAACTTTCATTATACCGACGACGGAATAGGCGTCGCTATTACGACGGGTACCTCCAAACGTCGCAATGGCGACACCTAGACATTGTGTCGCAGTTGCGATGTTTAGAGTCGTCCCAATAGCGACACTTTGGGCCATGGTGTCGCAATTGCGACGTCTTCCTCTAAACGTCGCAATTGCGACACGTTTTAAAGTGTCGGTATTGCGACACTTTTCAATAGAATTCGGTATAGCGATGGTTTCGGGCGAGATGGAAAAAATTTGGGAAAATTTCCGACATTTGGTCAAGAGCGTCGGAAACAAGTGTCGGAATTTCTGCCAAATGTAGTAGTGATATTTAAGGAGCATAGATGGTCATTTTCAGTGACCAATTGTGATAAAATCTCTCATATAACAATTTTCTTTTATGTTAACAAAAACTCCTTAAGGGCCATGTTAGTTAGTGCCATGGACTATTTCCTTCCTACAGGGTTTTATCCAAGGAAAAATATTGGTCTTGTGATCTTTTATCTAGGGAAAAATATTTTCTTTATGATCTTTAATCTCATTGTTTGAGTGGTCATTGAAAGTCTACATCCTATGTGGATTACCCAATTTTTGAATCATGAACAAACTTTTTCACTCAAATCTTCGAAAAATTGTGAATTTTTGGTTAAACTAGATATGTCAAGATATTTCGAATGACTTAGCTAGAAATAATTTTTTCATATGCCTAAAATTTTTAGTTTCGAAGTATATTAGATTATCTCATTCAAGCATATTGTTGCTAAAGCTTTATTATCCATTCTTGTAAATGGTTCTCCATTGGCTCCCTTTTTCCCCTCTAGACGTGTGAGGAAAGGAGATCCCATTTCTCCTAATGGAAGAGTTATTCAAACATGCCTTAACATTGGAATATTCTCTAGAGTGTATTTCTACTAGAATTCCAACCTTTCCCTCTACTCACCAATTTTTTTTATAACACACTCCTCATGGGTTTTCCTAGAATTTGAAAATCCATTACCTTTAACATTATCCTAAATAACTCCTCCAAATATTTTGGTAGCTCTATCAATTTAACCAAATCACAAATATTATATTTCCATGCAATCTAACATGATTTGTTTGTCTTTTATAAGCTTTTGTTTTCAACAGAGACCTATGTCTTATATTTCTAAAAAAATGAAACACATAAGGTAATTACTTTTTCACATCTACACATTCTAAAATAGAATCTCCCTTTCCAAGAAATATAAATGGATAGCATGAGAATTCAGAAGAAACCATTCAACAAAATCCTTCAACAAGGTAAATTTATTGTATATATGTCCATGTTCCCAATAAGTCATGAAAGTTTTTTTTTTTTTTTTTTTAACATTAACTAGTCTTTATTCATAAGAATTGGTGGGTGTAGGAATTGAAATTCAACAAACTCCTTCAACACTTAATTTTCAACCTGGGGCTTCGTAAGCTTAGAGGTGTAGCATGTCTAATTCCAAAAATGATATGATCCTAGTTCTATTCCTACTTAATTACAATTTCCAGAGTCAATAGAAATGATCACACAACAATTAATACCAAAGAATTTTTTGTGTTGGATTATAAAAGAAAGTACTTTGCAGAAATTGAAATAAAAGGAACCCTCAATTCATTGTGAAAAATCCTGATCAATGAAGTAAAAATTTAAGATTATTTTTAGTGTAGCTATGAGATAGAGTGATGATTAGGCTATTTAGGATGTCTCTCTTCTTCAAATACATTACTTCCTGCACTAAACTATCCTTCCTGCACCGCAACAATGTTCGTGTACTCGAATGTTGTTCCTACACTAGAATGAAGTTTATGCACCGGAAGTGTGTTTTGTACCTGCACTGAATAATTTGACCTTCATACAGGAGCTCTGGGTCTATGTACCAGATCACTCTGTTCTTGTACTAAGATATCAATTCATGTACCAATACAGAGGTTCATGTACAAGAAAAGTAGTGTTCCTGTACTTAGTTTCCAAATCACTTGCAGAAAATAAAAAGCGTGTTAACTAAAGAAATAGATTGCAAAGAGAACAGAACTAAAAAATAAACTTCCATAAGCAAAAATATTCTTCAACCAATCTTATATTCAGAAATAAGAAATGCTTTTAAAATTCAAATTAAATCTTCATAAAACAAGAAACTTCTTTCATGAAAATAAGGAAAGTATATGATCCATATATCAAGATGATTCTTCCTGAGATGATTGTTTATCATATGAATTAGATTTGCACTTTAAAAAATTTTAACTCAAAAGTTCATTTAAGGATTTTAACATTAAATTTAGTTCTTTCCATAGGAATAATAAGTGCAAGCACAAATCTTCATATTGTAATAGTTTTCATTGAAGTTTTATTGATCCAAATTGATTCTTAACTGAACTTGAAATATTAAGAATGCTTCTTCTCAAAAATAAACACCATTTTCAGAAAAATAAACGAAGATCTTGTAGAAGGAAAGAAAAAAAAACTTTTATAAATAAACCAAGGAACTTTGACTCGCAGAAACAAGAATGTACTAGTGCAAGCATCTTAACTGTACTCCTCTTGTAGAAATGTAACAAGTATCAAAAGGAAAAAATATAAGTTAAGAATCATACACAATCAAGCCCACACACCTCAGATCCGAGTCACACGATTTACAAATGGATTAAGTCCTATTACTTATGAAAGAATTAGATATGATCTGCTTCACACTTTGCATAAAAAAACTAATTTAAACACACCTGATGATAAAGGGAGAACGAGATGGCCTGGATGGGCCCTAGCCAACCAACATGTTTCCTACTACGAGATCTGGAACCTCAATCACTCAACGGCACATCATTAGGTAAGGTCAACATTTATTTAGTGCATATAGTATTTCCAAAATTTCCTTCTCATAAATAGCTTTCTGTAAATAATTTCCTTTGATTGGATGACTTTCAAAAGCAACGGGTCTTCTTTCTTGCATTAAAACAACATAAATTCCATTTCATGAGGAATCTCATTCCACAATAAAATATTTTCTAAATTCCGGCATATCTAAGACCGATCCTTGGCACATTTCCTCTTTAAGATGTTCAAAGGCCTTAGTTGCTTCAGGAGTCCATGAAAATGCATATTTATTCAATAATGTTGTTAGAGGTGTTGCTATTCTCCCATAATTCTTAACAAAATTGTGATAATACCTTGTTAACCCAAGAAATCCTCACAACTGCTTTATGGTTGTGGGGACATTCCATTCCTTAATGGCTTTAATTTTGTTAAGGTCTATCTTAACACCCTCCTGAGATACAATGTGACCCAGATGTTCCAACTCTTGTACTCCAAAGGAACATTAAGAGCCTTTTGCATATAATTTTTTCTCCTCCAATAGTTTAAGCACTCTGTCATCATGTTGAACATGATCCTTCCAAGACCTCCTTTATATTAGTATATCATCAAAAAATTCTAACACAAATTCTCTAAGGAAGGGTTTGAAAATGGAATTCATCAACCCTTGAAATGTAGAAGGTGCATTGGTAAGGCCAAAAGGCATGACCAAAATTTATAATGGCCCTCATGAGTTCGAAATTATATTTTTGAAATGTCTTCAATCTTATTTCTAATTTGTTGATATCCTCAATGGAGATCCAGCTTGGTGAGATGAATTGCTCCATGTAATTCATCCAATAATTCATCAATCATAAGAATGGGGAATTTATCTTTAATAGTGACCTTATTGAGCTCCCTATAATTTAGACACATGCGTCATGATCCATCCTCTAGTTTTTCTGCAATCATATGTTCAATTTCGCTCTTTTTGACATAAGGATATCTGTAAGGCTTGATGTTTGGAGGAACACTTCCTGGAATCAAATGAATAGCATGATCATGATCAAGAATAGGTGGGAGTCCTTTGGGAGTTTCAAACACCTTGGAATAATTTTCCAAGAATTTTTGGAGATATGGAGAAATAGATGATTTTGATGTTGGAAATTCTAGTGAGTATAATTGTGCAATTACGCCTAGTTGTTATTTCTTAAGAATATTTGTCATGACATTATAGATTATTATCTTTCCTGAATTCCATGTGACACCCCGTAATTCAACTTCCTTTCCTTTCAAAAAAAATTCAAAAAAAGTTCTCGAAAATTAAAAGCTACTGTCCCCAAAGATTGTAACCATTGTACTCCTAGTACAACATCAACACCACCCATTGGAATGGAAAGAATTGGAATATTTAATACATATTCCCCCATGGTTAGCTTGATATTATGGCACTTTCCAAATAAATTTATAATTCCTACATTTTCCACCATCACTTGACACTATGGCGCTGGGTATAGGAAACAATTCAATTCCTTGGCTATCTTACAATGAATTAAATTATGGGTACTACCCGAATCAATAAGCACTATCGAATTTTTCTTCTTGATATGTCCTTCTATATTGAGAGTTTAAGGAGTTGTAATTCCAATCAATGCATTACATGAAATGGTCGGATTCATTGCATCTTCCTCTAGGGTTGGTTCCTGGTGTATATCCTCTTCTTTTGAAGTTTCTTGTTCCTTGTATTGTTCCTCTTCAAAATCTATGTAAAATAATTTCTTCTTAGCACACTTATGACCTTTAGTGTATTTTCTATCAGAACTATAACAAATCCATTTTTCTCTTTTTTCTTCCAATTTTTTTGCCATAAACCTTGTAGGTTATGGAAGTCTAGGAGTAACAACACTGCCATATTAATAGTTGTGAGTGGTAGGCTTCCTTGTCGCCCTAATTTTTCTTTCAATTTTTCTTTCCAACCTGAATGCCTTCTCCAATGTATCAGGTTCCTAAAGGTGAACCTCATGTTGGATGTTATCCTTTAGAGTCCCCATGAAGACGTCAATCCTATGTTCCTCTATAATACTATGTCCCCTTATATTCATTTTTTGGAAGTCCTCAATGTGCTCCATCATTGAACCCTTTTGTTTGAGATTTATCAATTGACTAAAGAAGGTGTTTCTCTTTCTATCCTCATAATGTGTTATCATTTCCTCTATAAAAATTGACCAAGAGACCAATGGTTTATGAGAACAAAGCCATCAATACCATACAAACTGATTTTGTTCTAAATATAAAGTTGCAATGTGTATCTTTTGTGTGTTTTTCATATTATGGAGCTCAAATTATTGCTCCATTTGTAGTATCCATGTTATTGGATCCTTTCCATCCAAATTCCTCATATCTATGTTTGGAATATCGTGGGTCTTAAATCCAACATTAGAGTATATGAAATCATGATTAACATTTCTTTTGTTCTCATCATGAGTTTCTTCTACTACCTTTTCGCCATTAGGAAGCTTTTCTTGTAGCAAATTTGACAAACCTTCCTTCAAACCTTCCATGTCTTTCTTAAAATCTTCCATGTTGCCTTCTGTACCATCGATCTTAGCTTATATGTAGTCAATCTTAGCCTCCATGCCATTCTTCAAATCATCCATCTTAACTTCCATGCCTTTCTTCAAACGATCCATCTTAGCTTCCATTTCATTTTTTGTTACTCTTTGTGAGAGCAAAATTTGTTGCATTTGGTCTTGTAATTTTGATATATCATGTTGCACTTCTTCCTCTTCATGAGTTATAGTAGAGACTTATGAGGGCTTAATGGGTGTTGAATTATTTTTAGGGGGAATTTTAGAACCCAATACTGATATCTATGCTTCAATATGCCCTTGGAATCACTTCAAACCAATTTTTCTATTGAGATTCAACAAGATGATGATCCTAGTGAAAATTAAACACCTTCACTAGGTGGGGCCTACAGGCTATTTTTAGGTGTATGTCTATTTTTAGAATGGTGAGCATATTTTAAAATTAGTAGGATCTTGATTCTAGATGGTTGAGAAAATTATATATTTGGATGAATTTCTATTTTTAGAAGATGGACGAAGTCTATTTATAGATCGCTAATCTAAAAATAGATGCATGTAGATTATTATTAGCCCTTAATAATATTTAGACAATAAATAGTAACTTATTATCTTGGAGCACTTTATTTCAGTGAACATATGTGGCACATCAGTGGGCTGAAGGAATTAAGAAATTTCTAGGGTGTTTGGTGACTCATGCATGGAGAAATTCATTATAATTGATAATGGCAAGTTGTAAAAGAGTTGGAAGAGTAGTTATGTGAGTTGTTATTTAGTTTAACTCAGTTTTGCTAGTTGTAACTAAAGATACACTAGTGAAATATGAGTGAATTAATTATTTAATTAATTCACAAGTAGTGTCTTACTTGAAACTGGACAAATACAACAGTTAACTACTTGCATGTTAGAT
Source organism: Pinus albicaulis (assembly GCA_034641835.2). Classification (NCBI taxonomy): domain Eukaryota; kingdom Viridiplantae; phylum Streptophyta; class Pinopsida; order Pinales; family Pinaceae; genus Pinus; species Pinus albicaulis. Next base: position 1,237,162,950 of record CM076578.1, read on the forward strand.
CCAGTGGAGACCCAACGGAGAGATAGGTGAAAGGGTGAGATGGACTATCAGTTGTGACTATAATGATGGATTCAATGAATCTACACAGAAATTGGAGATTCCAATTAGGATTACGTAATGAAATCAAGGCAATATCGAATTCATTCAGGGATCTTCTTCAGCAGGGATTGCGCAGTGGAGGCAGGCTGTCAGGAGGCAAGAAATTGGCGCATAGATATGCAAATTCTTGCATGACAGTGTGTGACGATTGTATATTTTACTAAGAGCTATATGAGCTGAGTTATGTATGAGATTGTTACATGTTCCATTGATATACATAATATATGATAGTTGGGGTTTTTAGCTTTAATATTTCCCGGTATAAAATCTTGTTATGTGCAATTGATTTTTCTTCATATGTGTTTTTTGCAATTGGCGATTTAATTTCCACAAAGAATTAAGTGGATGGATTTCATATTTACCATAAGATTAATTTGTTAGATCGGGAGAATCTAGAAATACAATATTGTGTTTATAAATTTATACATGGTATCAGAGCCATTTTGATCACTGGAGATTGCAATATTGAAGCGGTGTTGAGTTTTGTGTTGGTGGACAATTCAAATTTGTTGTAAGAATTTATTGGTGCGACATTTGAGTAAACATTGAAATGGATTTCAATGGGTTGTGATTAGAGTATGCAATCGAGGGAATCTCTAACTACATAGCTTGGAAGGATAGGATGGAGGCGATGCTTGAAGATAATGGTCTGAAGGAGTTCATCAATAGCAATGTTCCTAAGCCCACTTTGATGGATGTTGCATTACATGACGTTTGGCAAAAGAAAGTAGTGAAGACAAGAAGAATTCTATTGGAAGGTGTGAAAGAACATATTGTGTCAAGCCTTCACAAGAAAGCCACTCCATTTTCAATTTGGAAGGCTTTGAAAGATCTTTTCCAAAGCAGCAGCGACCATAGGAAGTTGGCGCTAAAAGATAAACTCAAAAAAATCAAAATGGAGAAGGGCAACAGTATTCCAAAGTATCTCACGAAGTTTGTCCAATATAGGGATGAGCTGGGGAGTGGGGGAATTACATTTTTTGATGATGACTTGGTGAGCTTGGCTCTCCTAGGGATTCTGAAGAGTTGTCATAGTTATCAAGACTCTATCAATGGGTGGGAGAAATTGTTGGATTGGGAGCGACTTTGGTTGGATCTAGTGCAGGAGGAGATAAGGCGGAGTACCAGGGATGCCTCTTCATCAAAACGTGATGATGAAGAGGATTGTTCTTTGGCTGCCAAAGCAAGGAAAGGGAAGGGGAATAAATCCCTTCCAAAATCCGAGGCTAAAGGCAAGAAGATGGATTTTTCCAAGGTGAAGTCTTTTCATTGTCACGAACATGGGCATCTCACCACTAACTGCCCAAAGAAAAAGAATAATAAGAAGGCTGCTGGAGCTACAGCTAGTGAGGCCCTTGCCTCGCAATTTGAACTTGATTTCTCTTTTATTGCATGATTGGTTTCAATCTCAATGGGATCGACGTGGTATCTTAATAGTGGTGATTCCTTCCACATGACGGGAGACAAGGAGTTGTTTAGTGACTTGGAGGAGAAAGATCTCCAAATGCATATAGATATGGGAGACAATGGGTGATACAATGCGACCAACATTGGAACCATTACCTTTGAGAGGGATTCAGGTAAACCATTTCTGTTGAAAGATGTTATGCATGTTCCAAGTCTGAAGAAGAACTTGGTCTCAGTCGCGATGTTGGAGGACAAAGGTTATGACGTTTTTTTCAGCAAGGGAAAAGCTTTCCTACGACATAAAAAAACGAGTCAAACCAAGAGGATAGGGATTCAAGTCAAGAATCTCTACAAGCTAGAGGTAGATGGTTGCACTGCAATGGTGGGAAAAGAAGAAGAAGTGGTGAGCATGGATGAGGGTGAATTATGGCACAGGAGATTGGGCCATCTTCACTATGGCGCCCTAAATATTTTGCAGCAGATTTATACTAGACTTCCCTAGGGTACACTTGCACAAATAGATCAGTGCAAGGGATTTACTATGGGTAAGTTTGTGAAGGCCACCTTTCATGAAAAGGAGAACCGTGCCTCGGTGATCCTGGAGAGTGTTCACATAGACGTGTGTGGGCCATTCTTGATTACTTCAGAAACAAAGCACAGGTATTATGTTATTTTTTTTATGACTATTCTCGTAGATGCTAGATCTTCTTCATGCTAAAGAAGGATCAAACATTCGCAAAGTTATGATTTTAAAGCATTGGTGGAGATGGAGTTGGGGAAGCAAGTGAAGGCTCTAGGGAGCGATAATGGTGGTGAATATATCTCGAATGAATTCAAAGACTTCTGTAGAAAAGAAGGAATTCGAGGAGAACTCATAGCACCTCATAACCCACAGCAGAATGGGGTCACGGAGTGGAAGAACATAGTGAACGTGGGTGTTCCACGAGCTATGCTGCATGACTAAGGCCTACCAATTCATTTGTGGATGGAAGCATGCAACACTACGATTTATGTTCAAAACTGTTGTCCTCATATAGTACTTGGCATGAGTACACTTGAAGAAGCTTTTACTGGTAAGAAGCCGGATTTTTCTCATTTAAGGATTTTTGGCTCATCTGTTTATGTTGACGTGACCAAGAATTCCAGGAAGAAGCTGGAGCCGACTGCAGAAGTTGGGATATTTTTTGGGTACACAGAAACACCCCATAATTATCGTGTGTATTTTCCAAACAGTCGGATGACTGTGGTTCGATGGGATATAAAATTCAATGAGAAGAAAGCCATGAATTTTTCGCTTGAGAGGGAGCTACACTTGCATGCAGAAGAGGAACTTCTTGTTCCAAAAGATGAGCCTCAAGATGTGGATCAGCCACAGGAGGAGGATCATGGAGTGGAGGAGTCCACTCACGCAGATCCAAACATCAGAACTGGCAAAATGCATACCACAGAAGCTGAGAGGTTGAAGCTTGATGCGAAAGAGAATGTGGGAGTCCCTAATTCATAGTGCAGACAGAGACAGTCACCAGACCGATATACTGGATACATGGCTCTCATGAGAAATTGTATCATGACAAAGCCATCTTCCTTTGAGAAAGCAGTGCAGGAGCCCACATGGGTAGATGCAATGGTGGAGTATGACTCCATTGTTAGAAACAGTGCTTGGGAGATTTTTCCAAGGCTAGTTGGTAAATTAGTGGTAGGTTCAAGATGGATCTACAAGGTAAAGCAAGATGCTGATGGGAGTGTTGAGAAGTATCAGGCAAGATTTGTTTCCCTGGGCTTCTCACAAATCAAGGGGATTGATTATGAATAAAACTTTTCACCTATACAACATTCTTCCATAAGGACCGTCCTTGCTCTCTCAGCGCAGATGGGTTGGCACATTCATTATATGGATGTGAAGACTATGTTCCTTAATGGGATCATTGAGGAAGAAGTGTACATCGAGAAGCCTGAAGGATTTTATATCTTCAGCAGCAAGTTGCATGTGTGCAGACTCAAAAGAGCACTGTATGGGCTGAAACAAGCACCCCATGCTTGGTACACTTAGATCGACAGCTATCTCACTGGACTTGGCTTCACCAAGAGTGAGGCAGATGCAAACCTATACCAAATTGTGGTGGAGGGTAAGCTTTTAATCATTATTCTTTATGTTGATGATTTAATATTGACTGGTGATGAGCAGATGATACACTCATGCAAGGAGGACCTTGCAAAGGAGTTCAAGATGAAGGATATGGGTCTCCTTCATTATTTCCTTGGATTGGAAATATGGCAGTAAGAAGGTGAACTGTTTGTGTCTCAAGGCAAGTATGTTGGGGAGATACGTGGTAAGTTTCACATGAAGGACTGCAAACCCATGGATACTCCCCTTCTAGGAAACTAGAGGAAAGAAGATGCTACATCGGTAGAGGTAGTGGATGCTACTGTCTATCAAAAATTGGCCGGTTCGCTGATGTATTAAGTTAATACAAGACTGGACATATGCTATGCGATTAACCAACTTATTCAAGCGATGGTTAAGCCTACCAAGCTCTTTTGGAAGGTGGGCAACCATGTCCTGAGATATCTCAAGGGCACATCTGAGTATGGCTTATGGTACAGACAGATAGATGAGGTGAATTTGCATGGATTCAAGGATGCAAATTGGGTAGGCAGCCCAACGAATAGAAAGAGCACATTAAGAGGGGTTTTCAATATATAATCTATAGTTGTTTCTTAGTACAGTAGGAAACAGATATCTGTGGCACTTAGTTCAACGGAATCGAAATACATGGCAGCAAGTCAAGCTGCATGTGAGGATATCCAGGTGAGGAAGATCTTGGTCGGTTTTTTCAGTTCTCATTTAGATCCTATAGTGATACATTGTGATAATCAGAGTTGCATTAAACTCTCTATTAATATTGTTTTTCATGATAGATATAAGCATATAGATATCTGGTATCATCATATCAAATATTGTGTGCAGCAGAAGATCATGTTGCTTCAGTACATTCCTATGGAAGATCAGGATGCATATATTCTGACGAAGGCACTCACCAGGAGAAAATTTGAATACCATAGAGACATGATCAGGGTGAAGGATAATCCCTATCTTGTTGAGAGGGAGTGTTGAGATTCAACAAGATGATGATCCAAGTGAAAATTAAGCACCTTCACTAGGTGGGGCCCGTAGCCTATTTTTAGGTGTATGTCTATTTTTAGAATGGTGAGCATATTCTAAAATTAGCAAGATGTTGATTATAGATGGTTGAGAAAATTCTATATTTGGATGAATTTCTATTTTTAGAAGATGGATAAATTCTATTTATAGATCGCTAATCTAAAAATAGAATGGATGTCAATTATTATTAGCCATTAATAATAATCAGACAATAAATAGTAACTTATTCTCTTGGAGCACTTTATTTCAGTGAAAAAATGTGGCACATCAGTGGGCTGAATGAATTATGCAATTCCTAGGGTGGTTGGTGACTCATGCATGGAGGACTTCATTATAATTGATAGTGGAAAGTTGTAACAGAGTTGGAAGAGTATTTATGTCAGTTTTTATTTAGTTTAACTCAGTTAAGTGAGTTAAACTTAGCTATGCTAGTTGTAACTAAAGATACACTAGTGAAAGATGAGAGAATTAATTATTTAATTAATTCACAAGTAGTGTCTTACTTGCAACTGAACAAATACAATAGTTTACTACTTGCATGTCAGATCCAGTGGAGACCCAATGGAGAGATAGATCAAAGGGTGAGATGGACTATTAGTTGTGACTATAGTGATGCATTCAATGCATCTACATAGAAATTGGAGATTCCAATGAGGATTGCACAGTGCAAGAAAGGAAAGATCAAATTCATTCAGGGATATTCTTCAGTAGGGATTGTGCAGTGGAGGCAGGCTGTCAGGAGGCAATAAATTGGTGCATAGATATGAAAATTCTGCATGACAGTGTGTGAAGATTGTATATTGTACTGAGAGCTCTATGAGTTGAGCTTTGTATGAGATTGTTGCATGTTCCATTGATATACATAATATATGATAGTTGGGGTTTTTAGCTTTAAGATTTCCTGGTAAAACATCATGTTATGTGAGATTGCTTTTTCTTCATATGTTTTTTTTGCAGTTGGAAATTTAATTTCCACAAAGAATTAAGCAGAAGGATTTTGTATTTAACATAAGATTAATTTGTTAGATCAGGAGAATCTAGAAATACATTATTTTGTTTATAAATTTCTACATTTTCAAACAAGACTTATGCAATTAAAAAAAAAATGCACACCTTTTTCTTGGTTTTGAGGATCTTGATGTTGAAACTCATGTATCTCTGTAATTTTGGATCCCCAATATTTTGTTTCAATCCTTTAGTATCCCTCTAAATATTCTTTCCAATGCCATAAGTCTGACCTGATTTGGATTCTTCAAGACAATGTTATGCCCAATATCCCACAATAACCTAATTATGGATTGCTCCAATAGATCAAACTTGTATGGTGTCCCAAGTGTCACGGGTTCCTCCTTAGGCTCTGAAATCAATAAACAAAAAACTCATGTTTGTGCAATTTCGTCCAATTTTTATAGAATTCCAATATGATGCTAAGAGAGAGAGTTATGACGATTTTCCCAAGGTCACCTCTTTAAGTTGAAATTCAGGAGCTTGCAAAAACCCTAACTTCCACAGATCATATCTTCGAAAATATTTCGAACCAAAATCTGAAATTTTCCCAGGAAGTTCCTTTGGATTTTGGCACAAATGGGTTTCTTTTAGCTTCTGAAGCTTCGTAGAAAAACGGTTATAGCGCAAAATGCCACAATGGTCTCTTTGAAGTAGTGAAACCCTAGAATCCAAAGATCTAATACCAAATGTTATGAAACCAACTCACAAAATAGAAGAAAAGAGAGATATTTGATTTAGAAATCAACCACTTCGAGGGGGAAACCTCCTTTAAATTACATAAATGAAAAAATTTTAGATGATACAAATGACAAAACCTCCTTTCTATACATAGGAGACCATGGGGTCACAGTATAATCGTAGCCGACCTAACAATAATAATGTAAGGGCACACCAATAATAATAGTGGGCTATTATGGGGCACAATATAGGGGGACTACACAGGTATAACAATAACAATAAGGGATTACACTAGTAATATGTGGACCTAACATTGGTTTACTATAGTGTTGATTTATGTATTATAGGTATTTTTTTAGTCAAGGTTTTATAAACTGATTTTTCACTTAATTCCTCCACAATGAAGATAATTTTTTTTATTTTTTGTCCTTTTCAGTCAAATACCCCTTAATTGTTTGAAAGATTATTTTTCAAGTTACGTAAGGGTCTGGTCTCTCAACCTCAACTGAAATTTTTTTCTACAACTACTTCTCTCTTGTCTATCCTTTTGTGTCTTTGGGTATTATTTATTATCTCCCTGTCACAATTGTTGTTTAAAGATATTGTTAACAGTATTTTTTTTTCCCATTGCTTAGGTATGAATGGCATGTAGATTCAAGCAGTTACATATATATTTATTAAGATTCCATCAGGGTTTTTATATTTAACATTGGTTATAAAATTGTGATTTTTCCAAGAACTTTATGAAGTCTCTTTTTCCAAACCCACCCATTAAAATTGTAATATGGTTACAACTTTTATAGTATGGTATTATTAAAAAAATCAAGTACAAAGAAACCATTTTATATTTTTTCACATTTTTTCATTTTATGATTAAAATGTAGGCCAGTACTATTATGAAACAAACTCACAAAATAGAAGAAAAGATATATCAACACTTTAGAAATCAACCTCTTCAGCGGGGCAACCTCCTTTACATTACATAAACGAAAAATTATTGGATGATACAAATGGAAAAACCTTATTTCTATATATATAAGTCCAATGGATCACAATATAATCCTAGCTGAAATAAAAATAAAAATTTAAGGGCACAATAATAACATTAGTGGGCTTCTATGGGGCACAATAATAACAATATGGCGAATACATGGGAAAAACAATAACAATAAGGGGGTACAGTAGTATTATAGGGACCTAACATGGCCCTCTCCTTCAAAAAAGTGTTGTCCTCAATGCTTGGCTATTTCTGGATGCTTATGTATAGAATTCTCATCCTTCCATGTGGAATCTTCAGCGGGTAATTTCTTCCACTTGTTGAGATACTCTGAAATTGATTGATTTCATAGTTGTCGAGTTCTTGTTTCCATGACTGCTTCAGGTTCCAATATGATTTTTACATCCTTGTCAAGTTCTGGAAATATTTTTTGAACTAGGAGTTTGTCACCTATAACCTTCTTTAACCATGAAACATGGAAAACTTTGTGCACTCGGGAAGACGCAGGAAACTCCAATTTGTATTCCATAGTACCAATATTTTACAGCACCTTGTAAGGACCATAGTAATTTAGCAATAATTTATTATAATTCTTAGCTTACCTATGGGAAATTGGTTTGTATGGTTGTAACCATAAAAATACCAAGTCACCTACATCAAAACTTCTTTCGCTTTGATGTTGATATGCATGTTGTTTCGTTAGATTCTGCACCAAAGTTAGGTTATCCTTTAAGATTTGGTTGTTGATGCTCGATGTAATATTCCAATGCTTGATAATCCATATTATCTTTCATTTCATCCTTAAAACTATACACCTTAGCCTCCATGTCTGCTTTTAAATCATCTATGTCATATTTGAATGCTCTTTGTGAGATCAAAATTTGTTGCACTTGGTACCGTAATTTTGATAGATCATACTGCAATTCTTCCTCTTCATGCGTCATAGTAGAGTTTTCTGGGGACTTAATGGGAGTGGAAATATTTTTTGGAGGAATTTTAGAATCCAATACATATATTTATGCTTCAATATTCCCTTCGAATCAATTCAAACTAATTTTTCAAACAGATGTTATGCAACAGATGCCTTTTTCTTCATTTTGAGGAGCTTGTTATTGAAACTGATGTATCTATGTAAATTTGGATACCCAAGATTTTATCTTTGGCACTTTAGCAGCCCTTTGAATCTTCTTTCCAATGCCACAAGTCTGACCCGATATAGATTCTTCAAAGAAAAGTTATGCCCAATCTCCCACAATGACCTAATTATGGACTGGTTCAGTAGATCGAACTTGTACGGCTTGCCACGTATCATTGTTTCTCCTTCAGGTATAAAATATATACCTAGGAAAAAAGTATGTGAAATTTTAGCCACTTTTTACAGAATTCCAATCTGATGCTCAGAGAGAGAGTTAGGACGATTCTCCCAGGGTCACCTCTTTGAGATGAAATTCGATAGCCTGCAAAAACCCTAAATTCCACAGATAATATCTCTGAAAATATTGTGAACCAAGATCTAAAATTTTTCCATAAATTTCCCGAGGATGTTTGCGCAAATTGGTTTTTATTTTAGCTTTTGAACATTCGTATAAAATACATTATAGCTAAAATTCCACGATGACCTATTTGAAGCAGTGAAACCCCAGAATCCAAAGATTTGATACCAAATGTTATGAAACCAGATCACAAAATAGGAGAAAATATAGATCAACGCCTTATAAATCAGCCTCTTCGAGGGAGAAACCTCCTTTACATTAAATAAATGAACAATTCTTAGATAATACAAATGACAAAACCTCATTTCTATATATAGGAGTCCAATGGGTCACAATATACTCCCAAGCGACATAATAATAATAATAATGTAACGACACAACAATAGCGATAGTAGGATTTATGGGGCACAATAATAACAATATGGGGACTACATGGGTACAACAATAAAAATAAGGGGGTACACTACTATTATAGGGACCTAAAAAATACCTTCTTAACATAATCTCTTCTCTACTCACATGTAGCTTATCAACTTGGAGCTTCTTCCAACTAACACTTTTTAGTTTATTGTTATTTAATTGTTTGCATATGTGTTTTTCTTTTTTTTCTAATTAAATTTCTCCCTATTGTATAGCATACCAATTACTACAATTTAGTTTTGTACAAGTACTCATAAATTTTTTACCTAGATTCGATCATAATTTTGAAGTTTCCTAAGAAAGTCTCTTCTTCAACATACTATTCTCTTTTCTATAGGTTGAAGATTCTCTGTCTTTTGGCATATACTGCTAAATGAACAAAAATTTCTTCACTATGGAGCTTAAATTCTGTTTACAACGGTTTTTGTTAATTTTTGAATGCCTTGCATAGCATTTTATTAACTTTTTGTGACTTAAATGTATCAGCTACAATTGTTGAATGTTTAAATTGTTTTCCAGAATCAACCTAGTGCATATAAACAATATAATTTTAATGGAATTTTTTTTTGAGTTGTCATGAGTCATGTTTTAGTTTAGCGGTCGTAAATAGGGGGGAATATTAAAATAGCTAATTAACTCCCGCATGAAGAGTTAGAGAGTCAGTTAAATAAGCATTGAGTCAAGTCGAGTTACGTGATAGATGACTTTAGTGAATTGTATGCATGTCAAGTTATATTAGGGGAGTCGTTAGTCGAAAAGGATAAATACCCTTCACCGATATCATTGTTATTAATCAAGTTTGTGTGATCAATAGAAGATTCGTAGCTCGTGTGTGTTTCGTGTGTGAATTACTTGTGTTATTCTATGTACTATATCCTTTTCCTTTCATACAAATTGGTATCAGAGCTGAGCAAGGATCACAATATATGTGGAGCCTGTAGAGCTAGTGAGAAGAGGGCCAAGCGGAGAAGGCGGGAAACCTATTTTTTCAAAATCATGGGACTATTAAGGAGTGTGCATGTCCGCATGTTCTTAATACAAAAATCACGAAAATTTCACACTTTCTTAGTGAAAAAATTACGCAACTTGTGAGACTTGCATTTTGGCAATAATTGGGTTTTATTTCGCAGTTTTTTGTGTGCTCGGGTGCGCCATCAGGTTTACAGGTTAAAAATACCGACATCCATGAGAAAAAGTCAACAAATATAATGGTACAGGCTTGTTTTGATGTTTTGTTAAAAAGGTCTTGATAAAACATGTTTATTTTAATACCACTGTATTAAAAGGGTTCATTATCGAAAAAGGAATCTATTCATACAATACGTGAGGTTTTTTGTACAAGATTTTTATAACGTTATATTTTTTTCTTAAAAGTAATTTTTATAATATTTTAAAAAAGGATTTTACAATAAAGTTTATTTTAAGAGGGATATTATAAAAATATTTCTATATATAAATTTATTTTATCAGATAATTTATTATATAAAAAAAAATAAAAAAATAAAAGGGTTTTTAAAAGGAGCTTTGAAAAACTTTCTAAATGTAGAAAATTAAGATTTTATAGGAGAAGATTGTTTTGAAGAAATATAGCAACATCGAGTTTCCAACCACAACTTCCTTCTTTCACAGGGAAATATTATGATGTGTGGGCCATTAAGATGGAGACCATGTTAAAAGCACATGATTTTTGGGATCATGTAACATTTGGGTTTGCAGAACCTCAGAGTGAAGTAGAAGAATGAGCTCTCACTAATCAAGAGAGGGAAAAATGGAAGAAAGACAAAAGGAATAATGCACAAGCGTTGCTTCTTATCTAGCAAGGAGTGAACCGAACAATGTTCCAGAAGATTATTATCATGTCTTCAACAAAGGAAGCATGTGAAACTTTGACGATAAGCTATCAAGGTATGACCAAAGTCAATATTGTTAAATTGAAGAATACTAGGAGAGATTTTGAAAGTCTACAGATGAAGGAGATAGAGGACATCAACTTTTTCATGAATCGCGTCATGTCTATCATAAATCAGTTAAATTTTTATGGTGAAAATATTAAAGACCGAACAGTAATTGAGAAGGTCCTTAGATATTTGTCTACCAAATTTTAAGTTGTGGTAGAAAATTGTTGTGCTATACAACACTACCCATTTAGTTTTACTAAATGAATACCCTTTAGAAATAAATAGAGATTTATTTTATTTAAATTTTAGCTTTAAGTCAAAAAAATTTAGGAAATAAAGTTTCTTTTTCTTTACCAATTTTATTCCTTAGTGCGCATCGCAATTCACATAGCTTACAAACTAAAATGACTTAAAATCCACTAATTCATGCGGGCTGCGATATGTGCTAAGCCATTTCCAAAGTCATATCAAAATATTATTCCAAACACCCTAATCACCATTGTAAACCAAAATCGCATCGCGCCTCATTTAAACAATCGAACTTATATGAAATTCAGTAAAAGTTGTGATTACGCAGACCCGAAGAGCCAATAAAGTAATAAACATAAAGCTCCAAGGTCCAATAGAGTGGAGCAGCATGATTTTTTGATAGTACACTTCGCATTTCACAAGATATAACTAAAAGAAAACTCATTTATTGCATAAAAATTGCGATGTGAAATTTGCGTAGATCGAATTTCGCAGAAATTATGGGTAAAATCATAAATCGAAATAGTTATAAGTTGTGATATGTGATGTGAAATGACTCATGTCAAATCAAACTGAATACGAGATCCAACACTTTAAATTGATCGATAGACATTTCACATGAAGGTGTAAGAGATTCGATTTAAAAATATTATTGGTGATTAATAACTTTTAATAGAAGTAAGGTTTTGATAAATTCATATCTACTTCGAGCATGTCTTGAAGTGATTGAATGCCACATTTGTTTCAATTATGTTTTCCTCTCTATTCTCTATATTTTTAATGTTTGATCTGTTCACTTGAAATCAGGAGACCACTTAACGAAGTGAGGAAAATTGAAATGAACAAGAAAGGCAAAGAAATTGACAAAGCATCATCTACTGAAGACCCAGATATGTCTGCCCCATTCTTAGACACCACTTGCAACAAGGATTGTGGAAGTTCTTCATGGGAGGAAATGTATAAGATTTTCGAGGATGAAAATCCAAGGGTAATAGTCAAAGTTTCTTCAGTAAACATGTATTTTTCTTCAGACTCAACCTACTTCGACATTGTATGTTCATTCATCCATAGGGTAGCAACAAGGCCAAAGATTCTCCCTTATACAGATATGGTTAAGTGGGTAATTGACCACTTAAACATAGAAGACATAACATTCAAAGATTCAAAAGGTGAGAATATTGGGTAATTCAAGACAGAATATTTAAGGATAATGTACCACTTACCCGTCCCACAACAGAAATATGACAAGGCTTTTCTTCAAAGCTTTAGAGAAAAACATCCAGATTTGATAAAGGAATGGAAGGAAGACCAAGGAAAGCTTAAATGAGATAAACTCGGTATGTACCCAGTAACACAAGTTCATTCCCCTTATTATTATGCAATTGGTATTTTGTCTAGATTATATGCAAAACCTGATACCACTAGGTTTTTTGTAGATTGGGTCCCATTAATTGACGCAATCATCATTTCTTTAATTCTGAATTGGGAAAATATCCTATCTAATAATTTATCTAAACACATCATGGAGTATAGGAATAAAATAAGTGTTTCATCTAGAGAAATACCCCCCTTTTATATGAGTGCCTATGTCATGGACACAATTTTCTTTTCTTCTAGTTTTTCTACCATGGGATGGAAATGGATGACCCAAGGCCCTATTCCAATCCACATTTACCACAGAGACCTTTGGGATTCAAACCTCCATTTTCATTTTTACAAAAATTTTCATAGAGTCATGTTGCATATGCACCAAATGATATTCAAAGAGAAAGCCCCTAGGGTTTCTAAAGAGGCTAGTACATACATTATTTCTGTCGCTAGATGGTTTGCAGAGGAAATTTTCACATATATCAGAGTATTTGGGAGTTATAATTCTCCTCATGTCCTACCATACTATGTTCTTGATAAGTTACTTGCGAGAGAGATAACCTACCAGCTTGTTCTAAATGGTATTTCTAAACAACTTAAAGATGCTAAGAGAGTCGTTTGGCCTAATTTCCCTTTACAATGTAGTAATTTTTCACTTTTTGATATTGGTCATGCCTACAAGGAATTTTCAAAGGTTATTCTATTGAATTTGGTCGTAATGCCAAGACGGCCATATGATCCGAATGATGTAATTAAAAACTAAATCACAGAGCTCGAAATAAAACCTTTTGTAAAAGAGATAAATAGATTCAATGATTTCTTTCAAGGTATTGAAAAGTTTTCAGATTTACTTAAGTTTGCATCCAATCAACTCAATCATGATGAATTGGAAGCCTTCCAAGAATATAGAAGTAAGATATTGGAAAACATTCCTCTAGATTTTTTAACCATTGAAGATTTCAACAAACCTAATCCAAGTATTAGCTTGGATAATGAAGTAAAAGATAGGTCTGAAGATGATTCAACACAATTAGAACATCAATCTCAAAATTCAGATCATTTTGAAAATGAATCTGAAAATAGAAAGGAGAACGGAGAAAAGATAATTGATCAAGTAATCCAAGAGATTGAGATGCAGGAGAAAAAATTGAAGTAATGGAACAAAGTCCACTTCTCAAGAAATTCAACACAGTCAAGATACAGTTGATCAGTCAGAAAAGTCCCAAACAAAGAATTTTAATAGCGAATGGGATGAGTTTTCTAAAGAAATAAATAATCCTAAAACAAATCCCAATACTGATCAAGCTAATAGTTTTCAGACACATGAACATTCCTAGAAGCTAGTGGAAACTATTACTCCACTACAAAAATTTCCTGAAACTCATGATCGAGAGATCATTCTGACTTATCCTATAGAACAGACAGTGTTACAAGTTGAGGAAATCCCTTCGCTGGATATCTTCTACAGTCCTAGTCATAAGTTTGTAGTCAAGAGAAGCAAAAGGAGAATAATTGACTAAACAGTCTCAGATCTTACAAATGAATCAATAGACTTTTTATGGAAGGATCCTCTAGCTGATCCTACTAAACATTTAACCAAAATATCACAATTTGCAGGTGTATATGATACTTCCACAATTGATAAAGCTACTGAGGTTAAAATGTTACTAAAGCGGAAATAAGATAGAATACAAGAATTAGAGAGATTGTTGAATCAAGAAAAGGCTAACTCCAGCGAGAAAATGAAATTGAAGATGTCCCAATTTCAAAAGGATTTTGAAAGTCTTAATTTGCAGCATCAAGTACAACTCACTGAGAATCAAACACAACTAGAAGTAGTAATGACCATATTACAAAGCCAACCATGGTTAGAGAAGTTCATAAAGCAAGCATTGGATGTGAATGCTAAGTTAAAGAAACAACAAGAAGTATTTTTCCAACAAGCTTCTATTACTGGCTCTTATTGTAACTCAAGTGAAAGATTGATCCAGTGAGTAGCTATCCAGAAACTTGAATGTGAGAAGATTGAGAAGAAAATCAGTGAACAGATTCAATGAAAAGCATCAGAATCAGGCAAGGAAGCTAATCTACCTCAGGTAGATAAGTTCCACAAGGAGATATTATATAAGGATTGTGAAGCACAAATAAAGAAGGCAGAGAAAGTAGCAGCGAAAGCATCAAGATTATCAAAGGTAATTACTAAATCTACATGTGAATAGATTTTGAAAGAAGAACTTATCAAAGAGTATACATTTGAAGTGATCTCAGAAGTAAAACAGTTGGAAACATAGTGGAAACAAAAGGTTGAAACACAGGATCAAGCAATTAAAAAATTAAATAAGCTTGATTAAGAAAATTATTGGAATTTTATGATTAAACCTTATCATCAGTACCAGACCCTGTAGTCTTTAACGGATTTGACAAGAAGATCGTAGCCAACACTCTCAAATGCGGTATTCAAGGGATAGGTCAGATCAAGGATTTCGCAGCTAGCTCAGCTCAAGCCATGCTAGATATTTTTCAACTTCGGGACCAAAACCAAAATAAAGATCGAAATTCATAAGTCATATTGTTACTACATTTTCCTAGATTGTCGTTAAATTTTGTCTTATGACGATGGTTGTTTGAAACCTCCTCTATTTTTATGTAATAATATATTTTTAAAACATAGTTATTTTAGTATTTAAACCCCTCTCATGCATTTAGAGAAGGGTCCAAAAATTTGTCAAAAACATTTGCAAAGAATGCAATATTGTAAGTTTGTGAATGCTTTGATGAATTAATGGAACACATTCTATTATCTTTTGACATTTGAGTTGTTTAACAGATGTTGCACTATTGTACTCTTTAAATTTCTTTAAAGTGAAGTGGAGTAGATATCTATTGTCAGTTTACATGAGTAGAATTTTGTACATATGGTAGTTCTATTCACTTTTTTTAAGTATTTCTTTCTAGATTGACATTCATCTTTTTATTGCATTATGCATTTGAAACATCATTATAGATTAATGTTAAATGCACTTCTGTCCTAATATTTGTCTATGATTTCTTATTGAATATATAATCATACATATGAATGTGATATATTTTTCACAATTCTTTTAATAAAAATATTTTGTTAGAAGAATCATCGTACATAATTTTCAACTCTTTCAACTGTTAAATAATATACATTACTAATCATTGAAGGATATCTCTTTAGATCGCATAAAGGAAGAAACATACCGAGTATATAGTAGAATAGATAGTGTTAAATAGATGCGTGTGATAGATTAGAATCATTTTCCCTTTCATGTTGTATAGTCAAAACACACCCAAAATCATCCTTATTGGGAAACTGGTCCCACTATCCCCAGTCAGAGCCACTACACCAAATAGAAAAGGAGCTACTTTAAGGTTCGGACTCGGTGGTTTCCCCCCATGTTTTGGCAGTGTAATTCTGAGGCCTCAATATCCAGGTGCTAGAAAGAGGGCCTTGTGAATGGAAAAAAGGTCTGATCAATCTAAAGGTCAATCTAAGAGTCTCTCTCCCTCTAGATCCCCATCAACTTCCATAAAATTATCTATATCCTCATTTTTAAAATCTAAAGTTGATCATCCTTCTCCTAATTCTGCTACTGATACTCAACCCACACTATCTCCCAATTCTCATCAAACTTCCCCAGAAATTTAGTCTTTGATAGAAAATTTAGAGAGAATAACCATTTCTGCTTAAAATTATGAATTTTCTCAAATATCGGATATCAGTATTTCATCTTCTTTACAACCTTGAATAATATTAACTCGATCAGAAAGTCAAAAGATAGGAATTATTCCTTTCAAATTTCCCATCGATAGTGCTTGAAATATAATAAATAGGACTCAATCAAAGTCAATTGCCAGCGAGATTTTATCCCATTCACCATCATTACCTCCACTCATTTCCACCACTTCCACTCCAACAATTAGTGTTACTTTAACTAGTTCAAGTACTCAAACTACTATCCCTTCAACTAGTTCTAGTACTCAACCTGCCTCTTCTTCAACTCAAAATCAACCCATCCCACCTCCTCAAGGTCCAATGGCAGGTCATCCATGGAATAATACAGGGGTTGTAAATATGCCCACTCCTCTTCATGCTCTACCAAAAGCACCTGAAATGTGGTTACCTAAACTTAATCCTGATGATGGTCTTCTGGCAGAATAACACATTCATAATTATATGTTAGCCATCAATCTAAAAGAAGTAGTTGAAGAGGATTGTGTTGTAAGATTATTTCCATACACTCTCACGGGATCTACAGGATCCTGGTATTTTTCACTACCTGCTCACTCTTTAACTAGCTGGAATATGTTCGAAGAACAATTTCTAGCGAAGTTTAGGGATGACAGCACCACTGCTACACTCATCAATGATTTATCAAATCTAAAAGCTAAATCATGTGAGAAGATAAAATATTTTAATTCAAGATTTAATAAATTACTCAATAGAATTCCTACTACATCAGTTCTTGGTGCAGAAGTTCAAATTGAGTAGTATATTTCATCTCTTCCATCCAATATAGTTATTTTTGTTGATAGAGAAAAACTACTGACACTTGTAGAAAACATGAAGGAATCTCTATCTGTAGAGAAACACATAACCACTCTTGAGAAGAAGAATTCTCAAGAAGATAGCAAATCAAATAAGGTATCTTTCAAAGATGATTCTAAAAATAAGCTACCAAAAGACCCTTTTGATGTGGAAGGTCTTCAAAAAGTTTTGAAGACTATGAAAAACGACATGGCAGATATCAAGAAACAAGTCACTGAAAATTCTAGCTCAGAAAAGATTTTAGAAAATTCAAGAAAGGCCAGTCCTCTAATGCTCAACCTCCAAATATTATATCTAATGTTGAATCTAATCAAGACATAGAGGAAGAGAAAAAAGAGGAAGAAGAAGATGATGAAGAAGAATAATTTGAACTAAACAAAATGTGGGATTTCATCCTACCAAATGAAGAACGGCATGAAGCTTTACCTGTGAGTAAAAGGAGAAAAAATACTACTGAAGCAATGAAACAAATCAACAACAAAATATTTCAATGACTACTAAGGATAAAACAATAAGAAAAAACTCAACTTCAAAGGCTACACAAAAAATTCTCGTTACTTCAGATACTCCACCTGCATCTAAGACAATGGTAGTCTCAAACACTATTGAGTATAATGTAGTTGAAGATATGAATAAAATCAAGGCCAACATTTTAATTCATGAGCTTACTAAATTAAAGTAGCAACAAAAAATCTTACTTAGAGACTTAAATGTGGTTCCTGCTTCAGCCTTACCTGCTCCAGTAATAGTACAAGATGCTTATGAAATGGTTAAGCCACCTTCTCCTTCAACTAAAATAGATGCTACAAACTTGCTTATGATAGGTGATCAATCCATCTCTCATACTCCTCCATTTCTCTTAACCTATGAGATCTATAATAAAAAGGTTCATAATTGTTTAATAGACTTGGGGGCTTCCTCTAATATAATGGAAAAATAAGTATGTGCTAGGTTGAACATAAATCCTCGGAGTTTCCCTATTCATATAGTACAACTTTATAGAACTAAAGTATAGGTTGTAGGAGAAATAAATTATGTCTCCATTATATTTTCATCAAACCCCAAGGTTTCTCAAATATTTGATATAATGGTGGCTGATATTGCTGAGTTTTACGGCTTAGTTTTAAGCCGAGACTGGTCTAAAAAAATTCATGGATATTTTGCAACAAACTGGTCTCATATGTGGCTACCATATAATGGAAAGCCAAAATAAATCCGGGTAGACTGTGAAAATTTCATGAAACATACAACCACCGATATTGAAGGGGTAAATGATCCAGTAGCATTCAATAATAACATTATTGGAAACTACTCAACAGATTCGGTTTTGGGAAATTTCAATGCTCAACTGTCACCTTTCTTTGATAATGCAGTTTTTTTTCAAATTGAGAATTTTTCCCAGACATATAGTTCCATGTGTACAAATTTTGTAGATAAAGCAGTAGTTAATTCTTTATTTTGGACTCTTTATTTTGACGATTCTAAATTTGAAGATGGTGCAGGTGATGCATGTATTTTCATAAGCCCATAAGGAGAAAAAACCATGTTAGACTGCAGACTTGAATTCAATTGTATAAACAATATAGCTGAATACAAAGCATTAGTCCAAGCTTTGTACAAAGCCATTGATCTTAATATCAAATATCTCAAAGCCCTAGGAGACTCAGAAATCATTTTTAGATAGGTAAGAAATATCATTCGTTGTAATTTTGGACATTTAAAGCATAACCAATCATTAGTTCAAGAATTTACTATTCATTTCTTAGCCTTTAGTATTTCTTCTGTGCCTAGAATGCACAATGCTAGTGGAGATCTAATTGGCTAATGTAGCATCAAATTTAATTCCATCTCAAGGGTTTAGTCTCGATAGATTTTCCCTTGAATTAATTTTTAGACCATCTGTTCCTAATAATATTACCAATTGGAGAGTTTTCAATAATGATTTAGATATCATAGATTTCTTAATATCTGAAGGATCTTATGATAGTAAAATTTTGGATGAAAATGAACATGACATTTAGATGAAGGAAGAACAAGAAAAAAATCATATTCCTAAGTCTGTTGTCAAGTTAGAAGACCTATATGGTATAAAATATAGGTTTAAAATAGTTACTAACTCAAAAACTCAAAGCTCTAACTGAATATTTGAGTTGGTAAATCTAGGAACTGATGAAAAACCTCAAAATGTCAATCTAGGTCTTGGTCTATCTTCCGAAGAAAGATTATCATTTATTAATTTTTTTACAATGTACAATTTTTTTTTCCTAGGATTATACTGATCTCAAAACATATGATACTTCTGTGATTCAACACACAATTCCTATTATTTCAGATGAGAAACCTATACAACAAAAATTGAGGAAGAATCACCAAAATCTCTAAAATAAAATCAAAACGGAACTGAACAAACTCCTCAAGGAAAAAATCATCTTTCTAGTTAGGCATCTAAATGGGTATCAAATATTGTACCTGTCAGGAAGAAAAATGGCGATATTAGAATTTGTATTGATTTTAGGAATTTAAACAAAGCATGTCAAAAGGATAACTTTCCATTACCAACCATGGAACAAGTACTGCAGACAGTAGTTTCTTTTGAACTTATGCCCTTTCTAGATGGATTCTCGGGATATAACCAAATTCTCGTACATCCATATGACAAACTGGAGACTACGTTCAGGACTAAGTGGGGAAATTACGCCTATCAAAAGATGCCATTTGGATTAATTAATGCAGGTGCCACTTTTCAGAGAGCTATGGACACAAATTTTAGGGGACTCATAATTAGATCAATGGTTGTTTATTTAGATAACATTACAGTCTTTTCTAAACAAGTAACTAATCATGTGAATGACCTAAAGAAATTCTTTGAGCGATGTAAAAGGTATGGCATCTCATTAAACCCAAAGAAATCATTTTTTTCATTAGATGAAGGAAAAATTTTAGGATTCATTGTGTCAAAAAGAGGTATCTATATTAATCCTGAAAGGACTGAAGGGATTAAAAGGATTCCTTTCCCTCATAACAAGAAAGCTATGCAGTCTTTTCTTGGGAAAACTAATTTTGCTAAAATGTTTGTTCCTGACTTTTCACAAATAGTTTTACCATTACAAAACATGATTAAGAAAAATTCAGTCTTTAAATGGGGACATAATGAAAGAGAAGAATTTTATTTGATTAAACAATCTATTTTCAATGCTCCATTCCTGACTATCCCCAATTTTCTTAATCCTTTTACTTTATATAATTTTTCATCAGATACATCATACGCTATTGTTTTAACACAACTTAATGACCAACAAATTGAAGCACCGATATCATTTTTTCAGTTCCAATTTGCAAGGTGCAGAACTAAATTATTCATCTGTCTAAAAGCAAGCATTTGTTGTCTTTAAGGCTATAAATAATTTCAGGCCATTTCTTCTAAAAACTCACACCAAAATCATAGTTCCATTCTGTCCAATGAGACAACTATTAACACAAAGATAATTAGGAGAGAAAAGGGCTAATTGGGGTTACCACTTTAAAATAATATGATGCAGAAATTAAACCCTCTAAAATTGTTAGAGGTCAATGTTTTTACAGAATGCTTACAGGAGCATCCCATCTATCATCAAAAGAAGATTCAGGTAACAATGTGCAAATATCAGAGGTAAGCCTCAACGATGCACAATCTCAATGCGTTGATCTCATATTCTATTTGAAAAATGGATATGCTCCAACCCAGCTTAGTTACAAAACGAAACGGGCTTTTATATTAAATTCGAAACAATATGAATTAATTAATGATGTATTGTTTAGGAGAAATTTTGATTTTGTACTCCTAAGAAAGTCTTGTAGGAACTTCATGATGGACCAGTTGGAGGACATTTTGGGGGAAACAGGACAACACACAAAATTCTACATGTAGGTTACTATTGGCCTACACTCTTCAAAGATGCTCATGAATATGCAAGAAAATTCAAAGTGTGTCAAAGTGCATCCAAAAGAAGGAACTCAGACTTCCCGTTACAGCCAGTTAATATTGAACAACCATTTGAATAATGGGGATAGATATAATCAGTGAGATTGTTCCTAACTCTTCCAAACAAGATAGATATATTCTCGCAGCTACATATTACTTTACTAAATGGGTAGAAGAAATTCCATTAAAGGTAGCCAATTCTGTGAATATCATTGATTTCATCGACCAATATATCATAACTAGGTTTGGCTTACCTACCTCTTTAATGTTTGATAATGCATCTTACTTCTCAGGAACTACTATGATGGAATTTGCAATCAAAAGAGGTTTTAAACTTAAGTATTCTGAAAATTATTACCCGCAAGGAAATGGTTTAGCAGTCCCAAAAAAAAAATCTTATTAGAATAATCAAACGTACTGTTGATCAAAACCAACAAAATTGGCATAAGTCATTAATATTTTCTCTTTGGGCAGGCCGAATAACTCAGAAAGCTTCTATTGGCACTTCTCCTTTCAATATTGTCTATGGAAAAGAAGTTGTGCTTCATACAAATGTAGTTATTCCCTCTCTTGCCTTAGTTCAATTCATTGATGAATCTCCCTCTTCTTCACTATAACTAAGAAAATTTCAAATTCTTAAGTTAGAAGAAGAAAGAAAAAAATCTAAGCATACTCATGCACATCATCAACAGATAGTAAAAGCCTCATTTGATTCAAATTTTGTTACTCCAAAAAAAATTCAAATTGGTGATCTGGTATTGAAATGGGACAAAGTGCATGAGGAAAAAGGTAAACACACAAAGTTTCAAAAACTCTGGCTAGGTCCATTTCAAATAATTGAAGAAATAGGACCATCGACATTCTTATTGCAAGATCTATCATACAAAAGAGATTATTTGCCTGTTAATGGGCAGATTTTAAAAAAATACTTTTCATAGGAGGTAACCCCTTCTATTCCCTGTATACTAGTGTCTTTTTCTTTTCCTTAGAAAAATAGAAGTTGCCTAGTATAAATTTTTGGCTTTTCAAATAAATATTTCAGATGATATTTTTGATTTATCACTTATAGAAATATGAAATGTGAAGGAAACAATCGAAATATTTTAAAGACAAATATATTTTATTTTCACCGAAAGAAGCAATTTCACTGAAGTTATATATTCTCTGATGAAATCTCATCTTTATAAATCATGACTATTTTGTTATCAGTCTAGAAAATAATCCCTAACATAGTAAAGACACTTTTACAAAGAAGAAATTTAAAACTCAACATTATCATCCAAAATCCTCAAAAGGACCAATGATTCACCCCATCCGGGAAAACTTATAAATTTTTGAAAGAAATTCAAAAAGATTATACTAGAAAAACTTATAAGATAATAAGTCTCATCACGAGCTTGTTTACCATGTTCATAGGGAAATAGTTGAACTGACATTACCAATACTACCTACCAAAACAGGGTAATGACTTGAGATTATATCAAGAGGACAAGTGTTCTCATCAAGAGCCAGCTTGATCAGTTTAGTTACAACTAGTGAATGACATTGTCATTATTTTGTTACCAAGCCAAAACAATGGCTTTTAAGTAAATAAAAATATGTTACAAAAAGAAAAAGTTTCAAAAAAGATCAATTGTATAAAGTTAGAATTTATAGTTGGAAATTGTAAGAAACATTGGAAGGGACAATGAATCATTGCTGGGTAAAAGGTAACTCTGCCAAGAGCTTAAATTTACTATTGGATCAAAGGCTCTACCCATGATAAAATATTAAGTATTTATAAATATTATCTATAAGATCCACCTGCTTTATCTTTTTAAACTGAGTAAAGAATGATATAGATTCTCATACTTATATTTAAAAGAAAAGAGGAATTCTTATGAATTTTAATTAAGAGAGATTTTGTTCCTTAGTGAGATATTATTTGTTTGAAATTAATTCCTGCAACTATTTTTATTTCAAAAGAGTTTTCTTAGAAATTTCAAAAAGTTCGTCAGAGATAACTGATTCTCCCAAGTGAATCATTAATTTTTGTGCTATACAACACCCCCCATTTAGTTTTACTAGATGGAGACCCTTTAGAAATAAATAGGAGATTTTTTTACTTAAATTTTAGCTTTAAGTCAAAAAAATTTAGGAAATATAGTTTCTTTTGCTTTTTCATTTTTATTGCTCAGTGCGCATCGCAATAAACATATCTTACAAACTAAAATGACTTAAAATCCACTAAGTCATGCGAGCTGCGATATGTGTTAAGCCCTTTCCAAATTCATATCAAAATCTTATTCCAAACACCCTAATCACCATTATAAACCAAAATTTCATCATGCCTCATTTAAACGATCGAACTTATATGCAATTCGGTAAAATTTGTGATTACGTTGACCTGACGAGCCAATAAAGTAATAAACATAAAGCTCCAAGGTCTGATAGAGCACAGCAGTGTGATTTTTTGAAAGCGCACTTCACATTTCGTAGGATATAACTAAAATAAAATTCATTTACCGCATAAAATTTGCGATGTGCGATTTTCCCAGATAATATTTCGCAAAATTTATAGGTAACATCATAAATTGAAATAGTTATAAGTTTTGATATGTGATGTGAAATGACTCATGGCAAATCAAACTTAATATGAGATCCAACACTTTAAATTGATCGATAGACATTTCACATGAAGGTGTAAGAGATTTGATTTAAAAATATTATTGGCGATTAATAACATTTAATAGAAGTAAGGATTTTCTAAATTCATATCTACTTGAATCATGTGTTGAAGTGATTTAATGTTTCATTTGTTTCAATTCTATTTTCCTCTTTGTTCTCTATATTTTTAATGTTTTCTCTGTTCAGTTGAAACCAGGCGACCACTTAACGAAGTGAGGAAAATTGAAATGAACAAGAAAGGAAAAGAAATTAACAAAGCATCATCTACCAAAGACTCAGATATGTCTCCCCTGTTCCCAGACACCACCTGCAACAAGGATTGTGGAAGTTCTGCATGGGAGGCAATGTATAAGATTTTCGAGGATGAAAAGCCAAGGGTAATAGTCAAACTTGCTTCAGCAGATGTTTCTGTTTCTTCAGACTCGACCTACTTCGATGTTGCATGTTCATTCATCCATATGATAGAAACAAGGCCAGAGATTCTCCCTTATATAGATATGGTTAAGTGGGTAATTGACCACTTAAACATAGAAGACAAAACATTCAAAGATTCAAAAGGAAAGAATATTGGGTCATTCAGGGCAGAATATTTAAGGATAATGTACCACTTACCCATCCCATAACAGAACTATGATAAGGATTTTCTTCAAAGCTTTAGAGAAAAATATCCAGATCTGATGAAATTCATAAAGGAATGGAAGGAAGACCAGGGAAATCTTAAACGAGATAAACTCAGTATGTACCCAATAACACAAATTTCTTCCCTTTATTGTTATGCTTCCAGTATGTTGTCTACATTATATGAAAAACTTGATACCAATAGGTTTTTTGTAGATTGGGTCCCATTAATTGACACAATTATCAATTCTTTAATTCTATTTAGGAAAATATCCTATATGATAATTTAGCTAAACACATTATGGAGTATAGGAATAAAAAAAGTGTTTCATCTAGAGAAATACCACCCTTTTATATGAGTGCATATGTCATGGACGTAATTTTCTTTTCTTCTTGTTTTCCTACCATGGGATGGAAATGGATGACCCAAGGCCCTAATCCAATCCAAATTTACCACGGAGCCCTTTGGGATTTAGACATCCATTTGCATTTTTACAAAATTTTCCATAGAATCATGTTGCATATGCACCATATGATATTCAATGAGAAAGCCCCTATGGTTTCCAAAGAGGCTAGTACAAAAATTCTTTCTGTTGTTAGATGGTTTGCAAAGGAAATTTTCACATATATTAGAGTATTTGGGAGTTATACTTCTCCTCATGTTCTATCATACTATGTTCCTGATAAGTTATTTGCAAGAGAGATAGCCTACTAGCTTGTTGTAAATGGTATTTCTAAATAGCTTAAAGATTCTAAAAAGGTTGTTTGGCCTAATTTCCCTTTACAGTGGGGTACTTTTGCACTTTTTGAAGTTTCAAAGGTTAATCTACTGAATTTGGTCATAATTCCAAGAGGACCATATTATCCGAATGAAGTAATTAAAAACTACATCACAAAGCTCAAAATAAAACCTTTTGTAAAAGAGATAGATAGATTCAATGATTTCTTTCAAGGTATTGAAAATTTTTCAGATGTAATTAATTTTGCATCCAATCAACTCAATCATGATGACTTGGAAGGCTTCCAAGCATATAGAAGTAAGAGATTGGAAAATATTCCTCAAGATTTGTTAACTATTGAATATGTCAACAGACCTACTCCAAGTATTAGCTTGGATAATGAAGTAAAAGACATGTATGAAGATGAGTCAGCACAATTAGAACATCAATATCTGAATTCAGATCATTCTGAAAATGAATAATAAAATAGAAAGGAGAACCCATAAAAGATAATTGATCAAGTAATCCAAGAGATTGAGATGTAGGATAAATTAGGAAGCAATGGAACAGATTCAACTTCTCAAGAAGTTCAGCATAGTCAAGATACACTTGATCAGTCAGGAAAGTCACAACCAAAGAATTTGAATAGTGAATGGGATGAGTTTTCTAAAGCAATAAATACTCCTAAAACAAATCTCAATAATGATCAGGATGCTAGTTTTCAGACACCTGAACATTCCCAGAAGCTAGTGGAAATTGTTACTCAACTACAACAAGCTCCTGAAACTCATGATCGAGAGATCATTCCAGCTTATCCTATAGAACAGATAGTGTTACAAGATGAGGAAATCCCTTCACTGGATATCTTCTATAGTCCTAGTCATAAGGCTGTATTCAAGAGAAGCAAAAGGAGAAGAATTTATGAGACAATCTCAGATCTTACAAATTAATCCGTAGACGTTTTATGGAAGGATCCTCTAGCTGATCCTACTGAACATTTAACCAAGCTATCACAGTTTGCAGGTGCATATGCTATTGCCACTGTTGATAAAGACACTAAGGTTAAAATGTTACTGAAGCAGAAATAAGATAGAATAAAAGAATTAAAGAGACTTTTTAATCAAGAAAATTATAACTCCAGCAAGAAAATGAAATTGAAGATGTCCCAATTTCAAAAGGATTTTGAAAGTCTTAATTTGCAGCATCAATTACAACTCATTGAGAAGAAAACACAATTGGAAGAAACAATGACTAGATTACAAAGCCAACCATGGTTAGAGAAATTCATAAAGGAATCATTTGATGTGAATTCTAAGTTAAAACAATAACAAAAATTATTTTACCAACAAGCTTCTATTGTTGGCTCTTATTGTGACTCAAGTGAAATATTGATCCTGTGAGTAGATATCCATAAACTTGAATGTGAGAAGATTGAAAAGAAAATCAATGAATACATTCAATGAAAAGCATCATAATCAGGCAAGGAAGATAATATACCTCAGGTAGATAAGTTCCACAAGGAGATCTTATTTAAGGATTGGGAAGCACAGATAAATCAGGCAGAGAAAGTGACAACGAAAGCATCAAGATTATCAAAGGTATTTATTGAATCTATGTGTGAATAGACCGTGAAAGCATAACTTATCAAAGAGTGTACATTTGAAGTGCTCTCAGAAGTCAAACAGCTGGAAACAAAATGGAAACAAAAGGCCAAAATGCAGGATGAAGAAATTTAGAAAGTAAATAAGCTTGATCAAGAAAATTATTGAAATTTTCTTATCAAACCTTATCATCAGTACCAGACCCTGCAGTCTTTAACAGATTCGACAAGAAGATCGCAACCAACACTCTCAAATGTGGTATTCAAGGGACAATTCAAATTGAGGATTTTGCAGCCAGCTCAGCTCAAGCCCATGCTAGATATTTTTCAACTTCAGATCAAATAAAAAATAAATATGGGAATTCATAAGTCATATTGTTACTTTATTTTCCTAGATTGTAGTTAAAGTTTGTCTTATGAGGATGGTTTTTTGAAACCTCCTCTATTTTTATGTAATAATCTATTTTAAAAATATATTTAGTTTATCATTTAAACCCCTCTCATGAATTTAGAGAAGGGTCCATAAATTTTTTAAAATACATTTTCAAAGAATGCACTATTGTAAGTTTGTGAATGCTTTGATGAATTAATGGAACACAGTCTATTATCTTTTGACATTTCAAGCTTTTTAACTGATGTTGCACTATTGTTCGCTTTAAATTTCTTTAAAGTGAAGAGGAGAAGATATCTACTGTCAGTTTACATGAGTAGAACTTTGTACATATGGTACTTCTATTCAGTTATATTAAGTATTTCTTTCTAGTTTGACATTCATCTTTTTATTGCATTATATATTTGAAATGTCATTATAGATGAATGTTAAATGCACTTATGTACTAATATTTTTCTGTGATACACCAAACAGAGTCACACCAACAAGGAATCAAAGATTTTTAGGACAGGATGGATCTTCAAGCAGATCAATAGACCATAATTCTCCCAACAACCAACTAGGTGATGAATCAAGCAATGGTAAGAGAAAGATGCCAAGTATGAAAGATATTTATGATGATTTATATGTTAGTTAAAATTTTTCATTGTCGTCATTCCAACCTTCTTTTTTTGAAGAAGAAATCAAAGATAAAAATTGGGTGTAAGACATGGATGAAGAAATTGAAGCTATTGAAAAGGATGGTACATGGGATTTGGTAAATTTACCAAAGGATAAAAAACCTCATTGGTGTGAAGTGGGTGTACAAGGCAAAGTTGAATGAGAAAGGTGAAATTGACAGATTTAAAGCAAGACTTGTAGAAAAATGATTCTCACAGCAACTGGGAATAGAATTTGGAGAAACATTTTCTTCGGCAGCCATGTTGGATACTAGAAGAGTATTCCTAGCCACAACAGCTCAGAAGAAGTGGAAAGTGTATTGGATGGATGTCAAATCATCCTTCTTGAATGGAATTCTAGAAGAAGAATTTTTTGTGCATCAACCTCCAAGTCATGAAGTTGAAGGTAAAGAAGATAAAGTTTATAGGTTGAAGAAAATGTTCTATGGATTGAAGAAAGCACCTAGAGCATGTTATAGAAGAATCGACAACTACATGCTTAAGAATGGATTTGGTAGAAGCGGAATTGAGCCTACCTTATACAAAAAGTCAAATGACCATATAAATATTTTTATTCTTTGATTATATGTTGATGACATGATTTTTTTAGGTGATCTTGAGATAGATGAATTTAATGAAGCCATGATGAAATAATTTGAGATGACAGATCGTGGTCTCATGAAATTTTTCTAGGCATAGAAGTTGAGAAATCTGAAAAAGGAATTTGTATTTTTCAAAATAAGTATGTTAGAGATTTGTTTAAAAGATTCAATATGGAAAATTGCAAACCTGTCCCTACACCAGTTGCAATAGGTATAAAGTTAAGCAAGGATGATGAAGGATTAGATGTCAATCCAACTCTATTTAAAATATTTGTTGGCAGCCTCATGTATCTCACTGCTACAAGACCAGATATTATGCAAGGAGTGAGTTTCATTTCTAGATTTATGGAGACTCAAAAATACACACACTGGAGTGCAGGAAAAATAATGATGAGATACATAGCAAGAACTGGAGATTGTGGCATAATGTACGAAAGCACAAAAAAGAAAGATATTATTGGATTTATAGATAGTGATTTTGTAGGTAGCACTACAAGGAAAAGACCCTCTAGCGGATGTTTCTGAGGAACCCCTAATAAAAATACCCCAAACATCCGTTTCTAGTGGAGGTTACTAGAGGAGGTTCGCAGGCGGAGTTTTTTGCGGATGTTTTTCGTCTAGTGCACTTATAATAGTAAACCGCAGTGGTGCGCTCAACAAGAGAAAGCACCTGTGCACACAAAACATTGGCACATTGGACACCATGTGCTCCATACACACTCACCCAGTGTGTAGTATTAATGTAGCGCACCGGTGCTTTACAACTCTTCTACACCAGTGCATCATAAAAAAGCGTGCCAAAACTGAAACCGCACCGATGCACACATAAAAACCCCACACACCAAACAGGGTTAAAAAACAAATTATGGCCAAAAAACTGCATTATTCACTTTTCTCAGTGCTCCAGAGCTCTCAAGTACCGGTTCAATTTATCCTTGATTGAGCTGCCTTGACATCGGTGCTCCCATTGCACCCATTGCACGCACTACTGATGTGCATTGCCCACCAATCTCCAACTTGAATTTTGCAATAACAGTGGGCAAATTTTCTTTGAAAATTCTACAGCCAATATGCCTCCTTGACGGCCAAATGTACATGTATTTTTCTTGTTTTTCCATAATTATACCTTTTAGGGGATTGGAATTTCAAATAACCTTAAAATTAACCATTTACTAAAAAAAAAAAATTGTCGCGCAATGCACTCGAGTTGTTCGACTCGCATTGATTTGCGATGCTACTTGTAAATTTACAGGCCACACCACAACTGGTGCTAACGGTATCTGCACCGGTTACAGGGCGGTATTGATAGGCACACCTTATTATTTTAAAATTTTCTCAAAAGTGCAGTGCGGTCATCTACCTGACCGCACCATTGACAATGTAGAATAGTGGTAACACGGTGCGTTGATGGAAATTTCTGCCTCGAAGCGAGTAATTTTGTCAGCGCACCGCATTCCACATTTTGATAAGGTCAACGGTGTGGCCTGATAAACCGGTACTAATGGTATATGCACTGATTCTGGGGCGTTACCGATGGCACACCGTGTTATTTTAATTTATTTTTAAAAGTGTGGTGCGGTACGCTACCCAGCCACACCGTTGACCTAGTGGAATAACGGAAACACGGTACGTTGACTTAAATATCCACCCCAGGATGGGTATTTCTTTCGGCGCACTGCTTTTCGTATTTTGACACGATCAACGGTGTGGCCTGGTAAAAGACCTCACCATTGACTATGTAATGATGGCAAGAGGTTGATCCGCTAACTTAAATATATGCCCTGGGGCATAGAATTTAGTCATCACACTGCACTCCTGACACCGTACATAGTCAACGGTGTGGAAATTTTTTTTTGGAGCACATCACCGATCCATTTCATATTATCAAGTGCACTGTCTCCAGTGCACTCATATAGAGATGCACCTGTACTAGTGCATGACTGTTTTTTTTGGTGCACCGATTTTTTTTTTTTTTCCAAGAAAAATTATATATGTATATTTCTAAATAGATGTCTTATTTAATAAAAAAAATTATTTAATATGTCAATATTTCAGAGACGTGAAAAGAGAGAAGAGGGGGAACAACAACAACATGCAGAGCAGAGCAGTATAACATGCTTCGCTTATGGGAGGCACGAGAGAGCGAGAGAGATGTGTACCCTCACCCTATTACAACAGCTACCCAGGGGATCCTGAGGCAAGTAGGCCTCCTCAAGTTCTATGAGGAGGCTACTTCCCTAAATGTCCATGGTTTGTTTTTGAGACATCTTATATGAAGGTGGAATGCCCACCAATAGGCTTTCTGGGTTGGTCGTAACCAGTGGTACATGCCCACTAAGGAGGATATATATTTCATTACAGGGCTATCTAGGAGAGGGGTGGATTTCCCTCATTCCCAGATGTTCTAGTTGGTTATGTAGTAGGGAGTCAGTTAGTGTACTCCCAGAGATACATTGGAGCATCAGTACTGTCTCCTGCAGATTTTAGGTCGGTGGAGGTCAATTACGTATTGGTGCATTTGGTAGTGAGGAGGTGCAGTGCCTATCACTTCTCATTTCGACCATTTCACACAACACCAGTGACGGGCAACGCATTAGTTGCTCGCTTCTAAATTATGTTGATTCTTTAGCATAGGAGCCACAACTTGTCGAGTGGTCTGCCACTTTTTTGCGGCAGTTTTGTACAACCTTAGATAGATGTCGTGCTCATGCACATGGGAGGGTTAACTTCCCTTTTGCTTTAGATATTTTTTGTTTATTTTTTGAGAGGTTTCCAAAGACGAGCCCTACTTTTGTTTAGCAACCTCATAGGCCAACGTTGGAGGCATGGATGCACATGTGGGGGTAGATGATGCCCAAGAGGGGTGAGATTGTGTTTCCAACGAGGATATCGAATGATGCACTAGAGTTGTTAGCTAGTGTTGACGAGTATCTCTTCATTATGGTCCATTGTCCTTATGTGAGTTTGGATTGGCGAGGATGTGCCAAAATCCTCTTCATCGTTGATGAGCCGCCAAATGATAGAGGTAATATTATTGTTTTACTTAAATTATTCTAACATGTTCTTTAACTTGTTTTTATTAAATTGTGTAATGAAATTGTTTAATTATTGTTCTGTACTTGTATATATTTTGTAGACATTGGGTCTTTTGATGGAGAGGACATGCCATCACCACCACATGATCCAGGCTGTGTGGAGTACCATGATGATGATCAGGTCTAGCTTGATAGTAGATACAGGATGGAGTTGGGCAACCAACTAACTGCATTGATTATTGAGGTGAGCATCAGGCCCGCTCATATGAGAGACATACTGGCCGATGGTAAGCTATTAAAGATGTGGAGAGGCATGCCACGTTACATGTACACACTGATGCGTCATGTTGTAGGAGCTACGACCTTGGTTATGCGGCTGAGGAAGATCGTTGGACGTTGTAGGCATGGTAGAGATGCAGCACGTGATCGACAGTCTACGAGCAGCGACTCATTATCTCATGATTGTTCACCTCACACCGCACTAGATGAGTAGCCTCCACTGGCATCTAGAAGCAGTGATCATGGAGATCAGGCTGGACCATCGACCACGTCTAGTCAGCAGCCTGCAACATCCATCAGTACTCATGATCATGACCAGGTCGGACCATCGACTGTCGAGGTTGCAACATTGACTGAGCACGCCTCGACTAGTACTGTTATATTTCATATATATATATATATATATATATATATATATATGTATGTATGTATGTATGTATGTATGTATGTATGTATGTATGTATGTATGTATGTATATATATATACATACATACATACATACATACATATATATATATATATGGTCCATGTATCTTATGTTCATGTTGCAGTTGTACTTAATTTACATGTTGGTGATCGTCATGATGTGTATATTGTTAGGTAATGTTAGATATGTTCATTTAATGTGCAGCTTGCAGATAGATATGCATGTGATAGCATGAGTTATTTGACATGAGATGTAAATTTGATGTTTAATGTGTTGTGATGATGTTATTATATAATATTAATAGTGTTCTGTTAGATGATCATGATCACGATGATCTTAGCGATTTTGAATGTGTTTTTTAGTCAACTATGTTGTTTGTATGATGGTTATCATGAACGTGATGTTTATTAATTAATTTAATATTAAATGATCATGATATTGTAAAAAATTTATAATATTTGTAATTCTAATTGTATGTAAAATTCTTAAATTGTAATTCTAATTTTAATTGTAATTGTATGTGAAATTGTAAAATTCTAATTCTAATTCTAAAAAAAATTAATTGTATTAATGTGAAATGATTTTATTAAAAATTTTGAACTTGTAAAATTTTAAATAATTGTAAAATAATAAATCTAGAATAATATGTTCATTATTGTAACATAATAAAGTTTAGAAAATAATGCAAATAAATTCATGTACTTCAGAATTATCATTATTTTATTATGATCTTAGATAGAAAAAAAAGAACTAATTTATACAGTACGACGTTGTTTTTGAGATCAACATAATTGCAAATTATCAAGTGAAATATTGATTTTAACATTAACATAATGAAAATTACCAATTAATTAAAAATACATATATATTATAATGTTTCAAAAAACCCATCTTAAAAAGTATAAATATTGATGAAATAACACATGTACCATATCACTCTCGGTTCTCATGATCACCCTCATTATCTTCCAGTTTGCATGGCATGATAACATTATTATTCTCAAAAACATGTTTTGATCGAGGGTCATTTGTCAATACGAACCACCAATCCCTGTCCAACACATCTGGGTAAAAAAAATACCTGGTTGTAGTGTTTGGGGAAAACATAGAGCTCCTTATCTTCATCCCACATCTTTCTAGAGTTGATACATATCAGCCTACTATCGTGATATTTCTTTACATTATTCCGATCAAAGGTGTCCCACTATTTGCACCTAAAAATAACACATTGGAAAGAAGAGAAATCCACTTCAATGATCTCTTGTATCTTTCCAACGTAACCTAACGTCCCTCGTACTAGGTTTTGATCACGGTGGCTAGATCGACTAGATTGATCAAAATCGACTTCCACTCCACAGTCTTGAGTGATGTTTCTAGCATTGACATTTTCTATGTGAAAATGGTGCCCATATGCTCAAATATATGGGAACAAATGCACCTATTATAAAAAAGTAAAAAAAATCATAGTGTCATGTGTCTTATAATAACCCAACAGTTAAAATATTAAATATAGATGTCTTATAGGCTTAAAATTTACATATAAATTAAAAATATTATTACCGAGTTGCTGCACCCAATCCCTACGTTTAGCACATCCTCTTCATCACGCGGGTAACAACCGGTTGCACCGTATTTCTCTCTGACAAGGTCAGCAACCCAACTATTGGGGCATATTTTTGGAATATTTTCTTTTAAATGATCGGGATAAGGCATAGTTCTATCATTCAACCGTTTGAATTCTTTCCAGTCACTATCCATTTCATCCTCTTTTGTTCATACAATGCAACCCACGCTTGTGTTAGTTCAGAATTGTAAAGAACTAAATTATTGATTGCTTCAATTTCTGCATTTGCTGATGAAATCAAACCAACATTATATAGTACTTAGAGATCAAAATATGCATTATATAGAAGTTCAACATGAATATTAACATTGTGTAAATTTGAAAAATTATAAGTCGCTTACTCTTTATCAAGCATTTTTTTCCACTCGTTTGGACCAACTCCCCTTCTCTTTTGTCTTCATCCCTTTCCTCGTCCCAAATCACCACACCTGGTCTATTGTTGATCTGCTTGATGTAATCACTGGCATAATAGAAATACTCATATGATATGTACCCCTTTGTCATAGACCCCTCGAGTTTTTCCCTTTGTCGAACAAAACCTTTCAATTTCTTCATGTACCTCTCTAAAAAGAACATCTAGCGACAAGAAACCACCCCAACTAACTCAACCTCATCTCCTAGGTGGATTAGAAGATGAACTTGTAAGTCCATGAAACTTGTCTGCAGTTCCTTCTCAAACATACAAATAATCTCAACTATCTCCTTTGGCGTGATCCAATGTACAAATGCAGACTATTTAGATATGGCACATCCTAGGTCTTGAGGGAATTCATGTTTCACACACTCACACACGAACAAAGGATAATGACACTACAAAGTTATAAACACGTGCAATAATATACAAAATTATTTATGTTTTATGATCCCTGCATGGGATAAATTTATTAATATAACAAATAATAAAATCATTCTTTTGACATTATACATACTCTTAGAAGATACAAATGGTCATGCAATTTCAACCCCGAAAAATGGTCATCCATGGTAAAGCAGCGCCGTAGTGAAGACCTGTATGAAGTTGGCACCCTCACACCCATTATAACTTCCTTTGCCAAAGAAATATCATCTTTTTTAAAAATCCATGGGACATCACCTTCTTTGAAAAACCATGAATTAGAGGGACCAGCGCCTGCCTGTAATCCTGTACTTTCTAATTGTCTTGGCCAATGTTTATTTATAGTTTTTGAAGTAATAAGATCTTTCCTAATAGCCAATGTGTCACATTATTTCGATGATATGTGCCTCCATAAAGAAGTTGAAACATTTTTAAATATATCCATGGGATCTTATAAGTGGGTAATCTTAAGATGCTCCCAATATGGGAGGTTATAAAAGATAGATTTCCTTTTCATCCCAATGAGAAATTTCTCAACATAGGTGTCGAATCATTCTGGATCATCAAACATAGGCTCCACATTTGAATCGAACATTTCTATGAACCCCTCCTCCTTCTCTCTCTCATATGCTCTAAGCCATTTAGCTGGTGTTGTTATTGGAGGCCTTTGGGGTCTCTCTCGTTTACCATTGAAAGTGGATGTTGCTCTTCTGTAAGGGTGTTCCTCTGGGAGGAATACCCTGGAGAAATAATAGACTGGCTTTCGTAGGTCCTTGGACCATCTAGCTTTCAGAGAATGTCCACAACATTTACATCCAAAATACCCTTTTGTTACAAGACCTGCGAGATTATTGTATACAATTAATATTCATGGCACGTTAAATAATATCATGAAGATCGGAAAAAATATTAAAACGAATTAAATAACTAATATTTGAAAGAATATTGTTACGTATACAAAAAAATCAATAAATTAAACATGTAATTTACCAGAGAAAAATCCTAAGCCTGGATACTCATGTGTCGTGTAAGCACATATGCCATACAACATAAAACTCCTCTCTACTACGATGGGTCTTGATACATCGTATACATTTATCCCATCCCATAATTCCTTCAATTCATCTACCAATGGTTGTAAGTAGACATCCATATTCTTCACTTGTCTTCTACCAGGGACTATGAGAGGCAACATAAGATGTTCATTCTTCATGGACAACCATCAGGGGATATTGTTATTGATCACTACTACAGGCCAAAAATAATAGTTGGTGTTCTGGAGGGAATATGGGTTGATGCCATTCATGGCTATGCTGATTCGTAGACTTCATACTTCATCCTTTAATTTTTCTGGCCATGTATCCTCTATATGCTTCATGGCTATTAAATTAGTTGGAATTCGCATAACTTCCAACTCACTTCTGTGTGAGGCATGTCATCCCTGCAACATAGCTAATTCCTTGCAATGAAAGAGCCTTTGAATCCTTGGGATTATATGCATATGCCTCAATATATTAAAAGGAGGACCAGTACGTGATTTACCCTTCTTTTTTTATTTATCATACCTGTCATGCCCACATTTCAGACACGTATATTTATCTGCATATTCTCCTCTATATAGAATACAATAATTTGGACATGCATGATATGATATCTACTCAACACCCAACATTTTCAACAATTTATTTTCCTCTTCATAGCTACCGGGCAAGACATTATCACTCGGAAGAACCTTATATTTGAATACCCTGTAGTTGGTGATCACTGAAAAATATATTAATAAATGTACATTAATGTCGATATAATTATTAACATTCATAAAATTTACCATTTGTAATGTTCATTGCAGTGTACTGATTATATTTCAAATTTATATAAGGGGGTACTTTATGGTAACTTACCTCAAAATTTCTGAGAAATATGCATTTGACAAGCCAAACTTTACTTTCAAGTTGTACAGTAACATTGTTGTCCCTAACTGGGTAGACTTTGACTGATCGCCAGGTTCAAAGAGAGGGGTGGTCGAAGCAAATTTAAGGCTTTCGAAAAAGGTGTCAGCGATATGAGCATCATCCCCTAGCTGATCATTGTTTTGGAATGCATCTAACAACAATGTCTCCATGGCGGTCGTATCCCTAAGTAACATCCATACCAACATTTATTTGATTGCCTCCATTTCCATATTGTGAAGAACTACTATTACTGTAGTCATTCCTAATTGGTGAATATGGACGTAGTGGTAATTGAATCGGTTGTTGATTCAACCATTTTTGGTATCAATCCTCTCTGATTTTTTCTCTTAATTCAATCTTCTCTTGATTTGAAATTGTCGTGGGGTGCAACGGAAGATGGTAGGTAGGTCGCTCATCATCACTAGAACCCTAATAATTTAAAAAATATATATTTGAACATGATTAGTACAAAATATATGATATCAATTAGTAACCACGTTGAAAATATTGCATGATTATAAATTGATTTTACGTTGAAATAATTACATTAATCAATATACCAAACAATTATAATTATTACCATCATTGTCCTAGGATTGTGACTAGAAGATGCAATATTGTTACAATTGGCAGGGTGAAGCGGCTATCCATTTTCATCTACCAAATGCGCCTTCTGGTATGCAACTCCCGATAAAAGCTTTCGATGTTTTGGAGCTGTTTGAATATTTTGTGCATCTGAACTCGATGTTGAATTTGCATCATGAACTTACAAATTTATATACATTATAAATTTAATTAAGCTGTGCATGATTGACATGGATAAAAAACATAAATTCTATTAGATAATGAAAATATAAATAAAATATGAAGTAAATATTACGTCTTGAGATGGATAGGGAGAACTCCGCGATGGACTTTGATAAATATTATGGAACGAGATGGATTTTGAAGAATTTTCCACTCGATATAATTATGATATTTTCTCTCTGCATTTGAGCAAAATCAACATTAAATTTTGGTGCACACACCTAAAAGTAATTTCGGTGCCTTAAAAATGAACTTCCTATTATCAGTGTCATTTTATAAACCGATGATTTTTTATAAAAAGATGCAGCAGTGCCGTTTTATAAACGGACGCGCCGGTGTTCTGCTATTACGTGACGCACCAGTGACAAATAACTGCAAATAAAAAAAGTGCAACTCTATTTTCTTTAAGTGAAAAAAAAAACGGTAAATTGAAAAATGGGCGGCAAAATATTTTTGAAAATCTAATATCATAAAACATTTCTTTAAATACTAAACACTTTTCATTATTTCGCTATTTTTGCAAAAATTTCCAGCCAGAGATTTGCAGGAGACATACCTGGAGAAAACAGAGCACAAGAGCACTATGGAGTAGGGAAATATGTTCGAACAGAAGTATTCAGATAATCAGAATTCCAAACCTTTGGCGATTCAAACCCTGTAGCATAGAATTTCAAACAATCTCGTGATTAAAGTTTATTTCTTTTTTACTATTTTTGCATTTTTTTACGCAGTAAAAGAACAAAATCAAAGTTTATTGTTTTTTTTTACTTTTTCTGTAGTTTTTTTTAACCTTTTTTGTAGTTTTCAGAAAAATAAATAAAAAATAAAAAATAAAAAAATAAAAATAAGAAATAAAAAAATTTTAAAAAATCCATTTTCAGAAACAAACCCTAGATTCTTTTTGTTTCTACCCTTTCTTCTCCCTCTTTCTATGATTTCAGAATTAGGGCTTTTCAATTTAGATTTATAGGGTTTCTATTGCTAAATATAGGTGTAAGACATCCAACACACAGGATGACTTGCATAGTCGGATCCCAATCCATGTCGGCCCTTCCATAAAATAAAAATAAAAAACAGATTTTTTTTCCATCATTGCGCCCGACGTAACCTAACGCACCGGTGCCATGTTATAAACAGATGCACCCATGTAGTGATATTACGTGACACACCAGTGATGAAAAACCGCAAATAAAAAAAGCACAACTCTATTTTCTTTAAGTGAAAAAGAAGCAGTAAATTGAAAAATTGGTGGTAAAATATTTTCAAAAATCTAATTTCATAAAAAATTTCTTTAAATACTAAACACTTTTCATTATTTCACTATTTTTGCAAAAATTTCCAGCCATAGATTTGCAGGAGACATACCTGGAGCAAATAGAGCACGAGAGCACTGTGGAACAGGGAAATACGCTTGAACAGAAGTATTCAGGCAATTAGAATTCCAAACCTCTGGTGATTCAAACCCTGTAGCATATAATTTCAAACGACCACGTGAATAAATTTTACTGTTTTTTTTAATTTTTTCTGTAGTTTTTTTTACACGGTAAAAGAAAAAAATAATTTATTTTTTTTTTTTACTTTTTCTGCAATTTTCAAAAACAAAATCCATTTTTAGAAAAAAACCCTAGATTCTTTTTGTTTCTACCCTTTATTCTCCCTCTTTTTGTGATTTCAGAATTAGAGCTTTTCAATTTAGATTTATAGGGTTTGTATTACTAAATATAGGTGCAAGACATCCAACCCATGGGACGACTTGCATAGTCGGATCTCAATCCATGTCACCCCTTCCATGAAAAAAAAAAAACAGATTTTTTTCATCGGTGCGCTGGACGTAACATAGTGCACCGATGTGTTGTATTATCCCAGCGCACCGCGAAAGTACTGTTATAAAAATTTTAAAAAACAAAATATTTTTTTATCAGTGCACCATATGTAAAATATGGCACTGGTGCACTATTTCATTATGGCGCACTGTGAACGTGATGTTTCGCAAACACAAAAAATTCCATTTTAGAAACAAACCCTAGATTCTTTTTGTTTCTTCCCTTTCTTCTCCCTCTTTCTGTGATTTCAAAATTAGGGCTTTTAAATTTATATTTATAGGGTTTATATATATATATATATATATATATATAGATATATATATATATATATATATATATATATATATATGCCTAATACATCCAACCCATGGGATGACTTGCATAGTCGGATCCCAATCCATGTCGGCCCTTGTGTGAATTTAAAAAAAAAACAGATTTTTTTTCCATTGGTGCATCTGGCGTAACCTAGCGCACCGATGCGTTGTATTATCCCAGCGCACCGTGCAAGCACTGTGATAAAAAATAAAATAAAAAAACAAAATATTTATTTCTGAGTGTGCCATGTGTAAGATATGTCGCCGAGGCGCTATTTCATTATGGCGCACCGCTAATGTGTTGTTTCGCAAAAAAAAAATCCATTTTAGAAACAAACCCTACATTATTTTTGTTTCCTCCCTTTCATCTCCCTCTTTTTATGATTTTAGAATTAGGCCTTTTCATTCTAGATTTATAGGGTTTTTATTGCTAAATATAGGCCTAATACATTCGACCGACTGGACGACTTGTATAGTCGGATTCCAATCCATGTTGGCCCTTGCATGGTTTAATTTTTTTTTTTCATCGGTTTGCCCAACGTAACCTAGTGCACCGGTGCGCTGTATTGTACAAGTGCACTGTGAAAGTACTGTGATAAAAATTTATTTATTTATTTTTATGAGTGCGCCATATGTAAAATATGGCACCGTTTTATGCTACAAAAACTAACACTCGATGATTTTTATTATTTTCTCTGTGTTAATCGGTGCGGTGGTTAACACGTAATGCACCAGTGCTCCTTGTTGACATTGAGCACCAAATAGACCATTTGTGTGGTGTGTTTATAATACGTCCATGCATCGACATCAGTGCGTACAGAATAAATGGCGCACCGGTTTCTTCAGATTTTTTTTTACCTGAAAAGTTGACAATTTATTTATAAATATATTAATGAATGATATGGTACAGGTTTCAAATTGATACAAAAATGACTGACAAGAGATCAAGTAACAAAAATACTGATAACACATCAAGAAAAGCAAAAAACATAAGTTCTTTGTAAATTATTTACAAAAATATTATTTTTGAACTATATGTAAGTTTAACTAATATGTATTGTTTATTGTTTATCATGTAGAGCCACAAAATGATGAAGCTTGATAAGATTATTTCTGATCTAGGACTAGAAGAGTGTAAAATATTGATGGAAAAATTACAAAAGGATGAATCAGGTGAATGAAAAATTACTATCAATCCAATATGAGCTTCTTTTTTTAATTTTTATTAATAATATACTTAAAATTATTAGATAAAATATGTCAAATAATCTATTAATTCACATTTGTTTAATGTTCTACAGGGACCAACAACTCAGAAAAGGAATATTGTTCTAAGAAAAGAAAAGAAATAGAACATGCAAATGAAATTAAATGCTCCTTAGCTCATATAGAGTGGTGTTGGAGGTTAACGAAAGGGGGAAATTTTTTTACAAAAGTTTGAGGGATCTAGTGGAACGAATGTATAGAAATTCTTTCCACTTACAATACAAAAAAAAAATCCAACGATTTCAAGAACCAAATTTTATCTAAACTACAGGAAGAGTTTCTAGTGAATTGGTCAATGAGACATTTTAGACTTCTAATAGAAAAAATGTACAACAACAAAAAAGAAGGAATGAAAAAGTAATATTCCTTTAAATGTTTGTCTAGAATTATTTATAAATATCACTTTTGTTATATTTAATTTTCATATATCAATATAAAAATTAAATAGTTTATTGTCATGTTAAATTTTCAAGAAGATTATGAAAATCTCAAAAGATGAACGAGATGATATCAGAAATATGTTAGTAGGAACATCCAAAAAGGTGTACAAAGAGATGGTCAAAGAAATGGACAAAATTGCATCGCAGGAGGAGCCATATCAACAACAACATTCTTCAAATGTAATATTTAATCATTGAATCTTTCGATCATTAGGTACAATAAATAAGAAATTTAGCATTAAATATTAATTTTCAAGTATTTTCTTGCAGAAAAGAAAAGAAATTGGCACCCATTTAGCACATAAAACAGGATGACAAGGAAGAAAAGGGTTGATATCTAAGTTTGTGATTAATTGTTACTTCCTTATAACAACTTAACTAGATTTCATTTTTTTATTTTTTTATTTGTTTTACAAAAATAATCATTGAATGTCTTCAAATAGGTGCTAACATACAAAGAAGAACCATTAGAGGAATTGATTGAAATTGGGTTAAATATGGGTTGTGAGTATATGTTGGCATATCAGAAATTAATTGTGGAACTTGTAAGCATCTATCGATCCTGTTTTACTTAGCTTCGTCTATAATTAATAGAACAAAAAAATATTTTATATTAAATATATGATTTGTTATGGGGTAAAAAACTTGCAAGAAACAAAGTATGGAACTGTGCCAACAGATGAAGTCTTCAAAGATGGCATGCTACATGGTTTTGAAAAAATGTGTATAGTTTATGAGTCAATTGTTGCAATGGTACGTCATTTCTCTTCGATTTACATTGATGTATATTATTTAATATTGCAATTTTCATTATTCTCACCAATGTATATACACTCATTACAGTTTATTTTTATGTTTGTATATGGAAGGTGAAGAAGAAGAAAACAATCAACATAGTGAACAAAACATTCCTAAAAATAACCCAAGTCATGGAAGTAGCTCTATAAACAGTGGCAACAGTTCAAGTGAAGAATGATGATCACTATGTTTGGATATCAAAGCAAGACATATTTTTTGAAATATTATCCTGTGAAATCAGACATTTTGTTTAATGTAATGGACATAGTGTCCCAATTGAAAGACAAAGGGATACCAATAACTATTCCATTTTGTATGAAAAAGACTGTCTTATATATATATATATATATATATATATATATATAAGTTTTAATTTATTCTATTGCGTTCTCCATTGTTGTTCTCAAATGCACTAATAAAAATTTCATTCATATCAATATTGTTATAAGATATATATGTGTCGACTTTTATACCTTAACGGCTCAGTGCATTCTCCTTCGACTGGCCTGGGCCACCTTCTAGATGTACGCACTGATGCGTTCAAGCCCGAGTAGTGCACTGATGAAAAAAATATTTGTAATAACCTCTAGCCGCCCATTTTTTTTTAGTTGTGTTGAATTTCTATTAAAAGCTCCACCAAAACCTCTGTAACCAAAAACGGATTGCAAGGATCACCTCAGCGATTTCATTATCCAAGAATAGTGTGTTTCATCAAAAGAGCAAACATATTGATACTAGATATCACTTTATTAGATAACTTGTGACCAATGGAAAACTTTAGTTAAAACCTTGTAAATCTAGTGATCAATTGGCTGATATATTTACAAAGCTATTAGCAAAATATGTGTTTGAGTTTCACAAAATAAACTTGGGTGTTGTAAGCCTAGTTGAGACTTAGACTAGCATGCATGTTTGAGTTGTCATGAGTCATTTTTTATTTTAGCGGTTGTAATTAAGGGGGAGTGTTAGAATAGATAATTAACTCCTGCATGAAGAGTTAGAAAGTCAGTTAACTGAGCATTGAGTGAAGTTGAGTTATGTGATAGAAGAATTTAGTGAATAATTTACATGTCAAGTTATATTAGGCGAGTCGTTAGTTGAACATGATAAATAGTCTTCACAAGGTTCATTGTTATTAATCAATTTTGTGTGATCAATAGAAGAATCGCAGCTCCTGTGTGAATTACTTGTGTTATTTTGTGGTTTATATCCTCTACCTTTCCAACAATTTCTGGTGGAGAAGCTTTACGAATTTGGGGAGGTGATTGGTCATGGAGAGTTGGGAGTGGTACACAAGTGCATTGGGAGGAAAACAGGTGAGCAATCCGCCTGAAAAAGGATGTTGGTTACCATAATGCATTGAATGAAATGATTATAT
Organism: Pinus albicaulis; assembly: GCA_034641835.2. Taxonomy (NCBI): domain Eukaryota; kingdom Viridiplantae; phylum Streptophyta; class Pinopsida; order Pinales; family Pinaceae; genus Pinus; species Pinus albicaulis. The sequence goes on from CM076578.1 coordinate 1,237,206,498, forward strand.
TGCAACGTCGTTTACCTGGTGGATTACCTGATGATGCATTATATATTGATCTATTACCGGAGGCATTGTGGTTGTGCTAATCATAAATAACAATTAAGACGAAGCATATTCTCAGCATATTGAATTTCTACTACTAATTAAAAAATCAACAATCCTCCTTCCACTTGTGGATATAGGAAATCTTTAGATATTTATGGAAGCAATATTCCAAAATAAATACACATATTAACTAAATAAACACTTCTATCAACATAATTAGTAGTTAAGCGACATTCCAAAATAAATGCACATATTAACTAAATAAACACTTCTATCAACATAATTAATAGTTACCGTTTAAAAACCACAATATAAATTGGCTCATACTATTAGTTAAAAAACACCTATTAACTGAATAAACATTCCTATAAACTTAACTAGCAATTGCACCAGATGTTGCAAAGGAAGCACCGTAAGGTGATAACATATAAGACTAACTTATGATTTTTGACAACTATTAAAAGACAAAAACATATCAACAAAAGGAAAGGACCATGCTACGGTGAAATACAATATTTCTTTCTTGAGCCTTACAAATCATGATTCCTATGTTCAATTTAAATACATTGTCTAATTATTCCAACATGAATGGCTCGTAAATAAAGAAATAGATGATGATGAAACCTTTGAAATTATGATCAGTGCCATTAATTTTCCTTTATATTTTTATTTTTTGTAGCAAGTCTCATCTTATCAACATGAGTTATGTCCTTCACATTTAATAAGCTAAGAAGATTCTTCTTACTTAATGAGAAAAAAAATAAGATATATGATGAAGAAGGTAGTTGTGAACATGCCTTTGTGTTGAAGCAAATGGTAAAAGGAATGCAAAGTTTTCATCACCAAAGAGACAAGAGATGAAACCAAAGAGATCACAACTTCAAAGCATAAAGGAGAGGAAACTTCAGCCTAGGTATCAAATGCAAGTGTTATTATTGTGAAAAACTTAGTCCTTATGAAAAGGATTGTAGAAATGAAGTAAGAATTTTCTCATGTAAAGCATGAAGAGAAGAGAGATTCATGACACAAAAATAATGAGTAGAGATTCATGACATGAAAAGAATGAGTGGTTTTCCTAATTGAATGATAATAAAAGTTACCAAGAGAAAATTTCTTCAAGAGATGAGAAGGTATACATGGTCAAAATTAAAGGAACAAACCCAATGAAAGTGCCTAATGGAGGTGTTAAAGATGTGGAGTATGTGCGTACTAGGCCTAAATAAGAAAATGTAGACAACAAATACTAAAGCATCATTCCATTCATAAATAAGAAAATGTGTACAATAAATACTAAATCATCATTCCAAGATTAAATCTGATGGAAAGGGTTTGAAGAGGGAAAAATACAAAGTAGTTGCAAATTTTTTTGAAAGAGACCTTGACAGGTATATAGTTACACGAATAGGACAACAAGCATTGATGGCTAAAAAAATATCCAAAAATCAACTATGGCATGAAAGCTCAATAATCAACTATGGCATGAAAGCTCTAATTGACTATTATTGACCCACTCTCCAACAAATCCTCTTTCTCCTTTGCGAGAATATTACCTAATGGCCAAAGGGTTCTTCTTCATGTTCTCTGTTATAGGGAATTCTTGAATGGAATCAAGAAGTTGATTCTTTAATAGAAGCAATGACTTTATGAGGGTTAGGGTTTTAGTGGATCTGCAGTTTTGAAACCCGAAGCTAGTGGAAACCATTTTTTTTTTCCAAGGCAAGACTTAGGTTGTGTCAAGCCAAAAATGGAGCATGGGAAGATAAAGATCAATAAAAGAGAGAATAAGATTCAGAGTTAGGTGACCTTCGACAGTTTGATAAAGAAATCCTGTGAGCTTTCTATGTTGTGCAATGTAGATGTGGTACCACAATTTCTCTAACACATTGGTTAGAATCTTTTGCTTTAGTTTTGACCCAATGCATTTAATGAATTTTTTTCCAAGTGAAATTTCATGCTTTTGAGTAAAACTTACAATATTTTTCTTTAGTTTTGATCCAATGCATTTAATGATTTTTTTTCCAAGTGATATTTCATGCTTTTGACTAAAACTATGCAATGTAGATGTGGCACCACAATTTCTCTAACTCACTGGTTAGAATCTTTTGCTTTAGTTTTGACCCAATGCATTTAATGATTTTTTTCCAAGTGAAATTTCATGCTTTTGAGTAAAACTTACAATCTTTTTCTTTAGATTTGATCCAATGCATTTAATGATTTTTTTTCCAAGTGAAATTTCATGCTTTTGACTAAAACTAAATTTTTTACAGAAATTTAGGCTAAATATTTTCATAATTTTATTAAAGAAAAACTTGCTGCCTAATTTATGATTAGAGTTATGCATATGCTTATATTTAAATATATAAATATTTTCCACCAACATATAATAGGTTTTCTTATATTTTTACCTAATAAAATTAATTGGGTCACAAATTTTTGGAGTTGTTAGCTATATATGAGGAATTAGTTAGTATAAACCACTCATTAAAATACCATTAATTTTTAATTAAAATAATGTAAATTTATGTAAGAAAAGAAAAAAAAATTTACTAACTCTATTATTTTTTCTCACTTTTTCCATTATTTTGTAAATTAGTATATTTACTACTCAGAAATTTCATGCTTTTGAGTAAAACTGAATTTTTAAAAGAAATTTACGCTAAATATTTTCATAATTTTATCAAAGGAAAACTTGCAACCTAATTTATGATTAGAGTTATGCATATGCTTATATTTAAATATATAAAGATTTTCCACCAACATATAATAGGTTTTTTATATCTTACCTAATCAAATTAATTGGGTTCGAGACTCATGGAATTTGATGTCTACATTTCAGCGCTCAACTTCCTATCCTTTTCACCCACCATTTCACGGGTTACATAACTATAATAGGTTAATGTGTGTTTTTTATTTCTGAAAAAAAATAACGAGGTAAATGATGAGGTAAAATATTTATATGAATTTTTTAAAATATATTTTTTTATTAAGAAAGTAAATTATTTTATAATTTTATAAATATATTATAAGTTTAGTTATTTTGAAATTTTATGAATTTATTATTTAAAATTAAATTAAAAAAAATAAAAGTGATAAAGATGGCTTAATTTTTTGGGTTAAAATAAAATAGGATTTTCAAGTTTGAAACACCTCTCTCTTCAAATTTAATGGTTTCAACAATTTTGGTGAATTTTCGTCATTTTAACAAAGAATATTAAAATTGTTTTTACAATATAAACTCCGTCAACTTCATATGAAACTCAGACAATACACCAATATTAATATCAAAATAGTAAATCAAGAAATAATGTAAGACTGTAGAATAGATCATTGAAATAGGGATTAAGCATGAAGTCCTTCAAATAAACTTAAGCTATTTCATTCCAGCATTGTGTTTGGTAAACGACACATAAATAGAAACTATGACCTGTAATATTACATGATATATTACCCTGAGCATCCAAAACGAAATCTGTATAGGGAGGATTTGGTGGATGCGGATCGTTGATTGTGAAGTATGTTGTGTAGTAGTTTAACCAGAAAGTCGAAGGACCCTTCCACTTCTTTTGCCTCTTGACTCGTAAAGCGTGGTAAACAAGCGCCAACTTGGTAAACGTGCGCCAACTAACTGTCTCATGGAATCGGGGTACTTTCCGGAAGTCAAGGGCTCCAAAATCCTTTTTGCAATAAAAGAAAATTTAATTATTATAATTAAAATCAGTAAACCATTTAGATTAACAATAATATAAGATTTGTTGTAATCGACAGTTAAGACTGTTCCAAGCAACTTTCTCATGGATTCAGGCTCCTTTTCCGAATCCAATGGATCGCAAAAACTTCTTGTCATTCAAAAGCTATCGATGATGAATTCAAGAGTGTTTTTACAATTAGAAACAATTTCATACCAATAATACATTAGTTTTCAGAGACGCTTCTTTCATTCACTGATCTTTTACCAAGAAAAACTTTATAACCAAGAAAGTACAACCTTCTGAATCAGGAAAATTTGTTTGTCCAATTAATACATAAACGAGAAATAAGATACCATCCTATCTTGAAGTCAATTACTCTCTGAGTAGCCATTTTATCCACCGATGACTCAGAGAATGGCACCATATAAAATCAGAGCACTTATTGTCATGAATACCTGGTACTTAGTCTTATATATTTTTACAGCAGCGCTATGGGCAAGATGCATATTGTGGGCTACAATATAAGGCTCTGTTGCAGAATCACCTGCTGTGCAGTTTCCGAATCTAGGGGAACATCGACCGGGAGCTTCCAGACCAATATTGTAGCCAAAATATGAGAAGTAAAGTTTTTCATTTATAGTTACCCAATAATTCACACGGTCCCCAAAAGCTCGAAAACATTCTTCTGCAAACAAGCCGAAATCCTCCCTGAAAGAAAGAAAAAAAGAAACAGAAAATGCTTAAATATGTCTTTCTATGTTTTGAAATAGTCAAACAAATATTTATGACAGGATGAGTGAATCTTACACGATATTTTCGCTAAGGAATCCCATATACTCGTCTTCCAGAACCTGTGGTAAGTCCCAATGAAAGAGTATAATGAAGGGCTCTATATCTACAATGCAAAGGCCATACACAGGTTTTATAAATAGTGAGATATATATTTCTTTTCAATGGAAAACTTTGCACTCTTTGACTGGTAGATTTATAAATTTTCTGTGGACAACATATTTGCCCACATATTTATGACAAATGATTGGATCCACTAACTCATCCATTGAAACTGAAATAATATATATATATATATATATATATATATATATATATATTTTGAAGGAAAGAGCAGCATAGTTGAAACAGTAGCTAAATTGCAGATGAAACCAATACACTAAAAATCCAACATATGAACTTCTCAACTTTGAACTCCAGTCCACAAGTGCTATAGATCATAGAGGACTTGTGAATGATTTATCTGATACCATTATTGAGAAGCTAGTTTATGAGATTATTGTAATAAGCGATAGCTTCTTCATTCACTCTCCATGTCTTGGAGAGCCCACTGTAGAAAAAATTACTAAAAATAATTAGAGAGTTATTAAAGGAGATGAAGGAGTAAAATAGAAAAGAAAAAGGCATTTCTTCTGCTTACTAGGAAAGATGTGCGACCATGAAACAGAAAAACGATAAATGTCCATTCCCATATATTTTAAGCGTTGAACATCTCTCTGCAAGGCAAGCCATGTAGAAAGAAATATTTCCATACTGACTACAATACAAAGGGTTTCTTACAGTTGGTTTTACCACCAACACAAGCAAGCAATGGCATGCTGATAGATACGTAACATTGATGGATAGGTAATTTGAAATGGTAGAGCAACTACCTTGCAACTGCTTTGCAACTGCTGCCACGTGTTAGTGTTAATCAATGGTTGTGCATAATCTAATCGTCTAACATAAGATCTAATGGTACATATTAGGACATAAAGACAGTTAGCAAAGTTGTTTTCAAATAATAACACCTTACGATGTAATTAGTAGTTACCATTTACAATCCGAAAATATAAATTGACTCATACTCTTATTTAGAAAAAATAAAATTGACTCCTACTATTATTTAGAAAAAAAAAACCCTAATCAAATGACCCATTGATAACCATATTTACTTTAGTTTTATCCAAACCCAATTTTTATAACTAACCATAAATAATTTTAAATAAAAATAACTTCTAAACTAAATAATAATTGCAACTTAAAAGGTACGAAAATATAATTTTATACTTTTAAATAGCATTAACTTTAACCTTTTATAAACCATGCTCTATTTAAAATATAATCATATTTAAAAACAATATATCATGATGACTGAAGTTAAAAATTATACATCTAATTTTTAAAAGCAATAAATTTGTTAAATAATTATTGACCGAAATAAATAATATAAAAAGCATTATTTTCAAGCATATTAGTTACTTCTAAAGCAAATGGCTATTGGTATGGATTTCTCTCAAATGTTAGCCAAGCATGCGATAATTGGTGTGAACCTCTCTGAAATGACACGTAAGAAAGTGTTCGCGAGTAGTTGTCTTAATGGAATATTTAAATTTTTATTGGTCATTTGATTTGTGACCAGTCACATCAAGACAGTTTCATCTTTCGTTTTCATTTTCTTTTAATGTCTTGCCATTTAAGGAATTTGATTTGATACCAGTGATATAAAACCGTTTGTTTTGGAATTTGTCCCAACTAGCTGCCCACCTTCTCATATGCATGAACCCAGCATTTTCCAGTTCAGCTATCTTACTCGCATCCTCTGATCAGAAATAAAGAAAGATAAAAGGAGAAGGATAATCATGGTTAACGTTTTCTATTGCAGCAGAAACGTTATTAGTAGAGACGCAGCCACAAGATTCACAGAAAACAACAATATCTGCAAAAAGACGCTATAACAAACAATCTGACCTCTTTTAATGTTGATTTCAAACATGAAAATCACTAACAACATCAGTTATGGTCACAGAACATTGCACTAAGAAATTTCACTGCAACTGACTATAACTTTCACTAGAATAACAAACAACATCAACTATGCATTGAGGAATGTAGTACTTGCACTAAGGAATTTCACTGCAACTAATTGACAATAAAAGTAATAAGAAAATGGAAATGGGTCGGACCTTAATTCTAGATTTCAATTTTTTTTTATAATCCTAGGAATAGTCCGGTCCTCAATATCCATCCAGTTCCAATTCCAAAATCTTCTTCTAATTCCAAAATCTTCCGTAAGAGAAATAGCTTTCTACAAGCTATTAGTGAAACGAAGGCCTTCATCGCTCAATTTCTGCTCGATCTCTAAATAAATACGTTCTTCCATCTGTGGCGTGAAATGCTTCTTCCACTCGCCCACTTTGCCCTCGCGGAAGAAGAAGGCGTTTCTCATTCCGTATTTAAGCGTCCCCACTTTCCCTTTCCTGTTCACCTGCAGATTGCACAGTGTATCGAAACTGCACTTCTCTGCAATTCTCTGGGCGTTCTCTTCCAGAAGAGGAGACGAGCAACCCAAGAAAAGAGCCATTCTTTTAACCCACCCCACGCAATCGGCCTGCAGGTCCTCGTACGTCACAAACATCACCTGATTCGGATTGCGCTTGCTTTCATGCCAGTAACTCAGGACGTTCTCAGCAAAGGGGCCGCCATAATAGAAACCAGAACAAAATGCATCAAACACCGTTTCCTTGGCGAGATCTCCGTCCAAATAATGAGAGCCCGCTCCACGAAGTCTGGCGTAGAATTGCCAAAGGGAAACAAAGGAATCTCTGGGGTTGCGGGCAATGTAAACTATCTTGCAATTCGGAGAAGACCTCACAAGAAGTGGCAGCGTATGGATTGGCAAATGAGTGTGTAGCAGACGCGGGGAAGGAAAATCAGAGAAGCAGGAGATGTCAGACTGATCACTGTCACTTGAATTGAAGAGATAAGTTTCCATTGTTGGGACCAGAACATGGGGATTTTTCTCATCCACAGCAAACAATTTCTCACCCGCAGCAGAATCACCATTCGGGTCTGCTGGATGCTTATTGCTTGCGGAAGTAAATTCCAAGATGGTATAGAGCAGCGCCTTACCCCATGTGGTTCCAGTCTTGGGAAGGGAAGCGAAGAAAATGTCGTCGGGGCGTGGTTGAAATTCCTTTTGGATGAACTTCACTGCGGGGACTAAGTTAGCGTCAATCCAAACACTTTGGTACTTTTGGAACCTCATTCCACAGCTGGACACAATACTGATAGGAGACAATGATGAGTTTTCTGGTTCCACAGTCGACTCTTCTTCTGATGCAATGATCTCCGCCCCACCTTCTTGCTGCTGAGCTACTATCATGCTCTCAGCCTCCGCTTCACGCTGCAGTTGTTGAGAATTGGAAGCAACTACAGCCATTGCCTTTTTTTTCTTCAATGAATAAGTCTACAAGTAGAAATGCAGGGAAACACAAAGATCTTCCAACAAAACGATGATATATGGCGAGTGTGGGAGTGTCTGCTATATATAAGACTAAGAATTCCGGAACTCAGGAGAACTTGCATGACTAAGCGCCTGGGAAAACCTGAGATGAACATTTGGCAGCACCTACGGAATCTTTTTCTTTTGAAACACGCTAAGGTATAACCCATTGTCACATGGAAAACCTGACAACCCGATATTTTAGTAAACTATCGATTTCACTTTGCCATAAAGGCAAAATGTGGACATCAACTTCCTTGGATTAAGATAGATTATTAGCAAATAGGTTTCTAGATAATTAATTCAATTATGATTGGTAAAGGTTAATATATATATATATATATATATATATATAATCTCAAAAGAACCTAACAGCTCGCTTTAGGGTTTACCGTTTGTCTTGATCTCTTTAAATAGCTGCCCCTAAAATATTATATATATTATATTGTTGAATAGTAAAAAACTGCTATAATATTTTTATATATCAATGTCTAAAAAACTATATATCATTTCCTATAATATTTTTTTAATTTAATTAATTTAATTAAAAATTTGAAAATTGAAATAAATTTTATCTTTTATATTTATATTTAACTTAGATTTATATTAATTTTAGATATACTAAGAATGATTAATTCTCTTTTCATTTTTAAAAGAAATTTACACCTTAAAAAATTTGATCTGTTAAGCATGGTAGATTAAGATGGATCTAAATTGATTTAATTATTAATAATTGATAATTATAATTATTATTTGTGTTTTATTTATTTTTTATATAATTTCAAGTAGTCAAAATGTTTTAATTAATCATTATAATTATTATTTTTATTTTTATATTTTATATTTGTATTTTATTTTCATCTTTGTTTTCATATAATTTGATCCATTCAAAATATTCACATAACATAATATAACATAACCTTACAATATACATGTTTTCTATATTAAGCTTGCTACAACAATTGTGATTAAGAATATCACATCAAATCCTTCAAAATAAATTTTCAAAAATTGAATATACTTAAATTAAATTTTACATATTTCAGATCTTTTTGTGTGAATTTGACCAAAAATTTTAGAAATAACTTAAATTCTAGTTACACAAATTTCTGTGTATCTCAACATTTTAATAAAAATTAATTACAATTACGGATCAAATCAAAATTTAAGTTGGAAGGATAGAAAATTTTTTAATAAAACATATTTTTGTTAGATTTAAAACTTTTGTGATCCATAAAGTAAATATTTAATAACTTCTTAAAATGAAAATCAACTTTAACTATTATCATCACCAGTACCTTCATCAAACAATATCAATAACTTTCATTGCCCAGTATGAAAAGTTGGTATCTTCATATTAATTATTGATTTTGAAATATTTTTAAAATTTAATAAATAGAAGTGAAGTAGAAGTTAATTATTTATCTTATAAAATAAATATTTTAAAATGTACAGTATAGTTAAGTTGAAATGATGTGCGATAAAAAACAATGATTTGGACAGACCCGTCCACACCATGCGGGAGAGGTGCGGAAAAACAGCTGCTGGGTAGATTGATTTATTTTGGTCACCGTTGAAAATTGGAAATAGTTTTTAAGTGTCATTTTCATGGTTTTATAACCATGAACACTAGACCTATTTAACTCCAAGTTTATGAGGAGAAGTGAAATCTACTCAAGCTATTCGACAGACAAAATGCCACTGATAGAATCATGTTTTAACAAAATAGAGTAACAGAATTGTATTATTGCAATCAGGAAAAAAAAGAATTGTATTATTGCTCATATAATTAGAAAAAAAAAAAAACCATATTGACAAGTCTTTGGGTCTTCGAGTGATTGTAAGTTGTAACTCCCCTGACATATCTCACCAGTCGAATCGCACCCCCTCCGAACAGCAAAGAGAACGACACGTTGACATCTGAACTTACTTTTCTAATCTATTGGACTTAAAATTTATCTATAGAATTCTAAATGCCCCTTCTGTAGCAGTTGCAGACTCGATTTTTTCCCGTATGTCCAGTTCTTCTGACGGCGATAATTATAACGACAGGTCATGCTTTCTGCATGTGGCTTTGCCTTCACGGAGGGAGCAGCGAGGGCTTGCAAGTTAAGCAAAAATCGTTCGAAAATCTGCTTGTTTGGTGATTCGAACGGCTGTCTGCCGATCAATGTGAATGCGAGGTTGCTGTTGATAGTCGGTTAGTAGTTATGATAAACATAGACCGGCCAACCAAGAGTTGGCCTCAGCTTCATTCCGTTGAAGACTTTGATTCCTGTTGATCGAGACCGAGATGCTGTTCCAAGTTCAGTACCAGAGTCGGTTTGTTGATCGAGACCGAGATGCTTTTGTCCCTGTAGGATCTACTAGTGCACCTGTCCTTGCCTCTGTTGCTTATACTGGTAGATATGGATCTTATACTGGTGGATATGCTGCTACTGGATCTACTTCTGCCGGATATACTGGTACCGGATAAGCTACTTGCTCTGGATCTCCTGCTCCTATCGAAGCTACGTATGCTTATTCCTATGCTATGAGATGGTAGTTGGGAGAGGATGAACATTATTAATGTCAACGTTCCTAATGTTTTGGGGTGGGGATAAGGTCGAGTAAAATGTGGTTTTGAGTAAAGTAGGAATGTTTGAATCATATTTTTATGTTTTCAATAGTTAAAATTCATTCAACATTAAAATTAGTTTTTAAGACAAAAATGCAAACTAATTAAACTAGTAATGTCCTCCAGAGTTAAAGTTAAAAATTGAAATGGAAAGTGCAAACCATGTGAAAGTTGAAAATTGATCACGTAAACAGATTGAATTTGTCACGATGAAATGTAATTATTAATGGTTAGATTTTAAAATTGTTCATGTAAACATATTGAATTTAGCATAATGAAGAATGTTTTAAATAGCATACTGAAGAATGAAGAATGTTTTGAAGAATGTTTTAAATAGCATAAGAAAATCCATCTCTTCCTCTGAGATTCCCCCCTCCTCTTTTGTTTGACGGCCACACTCCTAGCCTGAAATAAGTGCCTGAAATAAGTGATTTTACATAAGCAGGTGTGCCTAACTCATAGGCCTCGAAGATATTTTCCATGATTTCTATGTCAGACTTTCTTCCCCTCTTGCTGGGGCCCACTTTCGAATTTCCCTTGTTTTTTTTCCTTTTTCCTTTACTTCTTTTTTCGTTGCTTGACCTTTCACCATTTTACCTTGCAAATAAGGTACCAACTGTTGAATTATCTGTCTCCATCGGGGCAAATACAAAACCAAGGCTAGAGGAACACGTGTAGAGGATCTAAAAATATCTGTGAAGTGCAACCGAATTTCAATAATTATTTTAGTTAAACAACAGAGGAAAATATCCTAATTGTTAAGAGTAACACCCTCAATTTTAATGGTATATTGCATGTCATCATTCCTTTTTTCTTTCTCCCTGCAAACTATGAGATTTGCGATAAGGTCAGCAGAAGGGACCTCCATTTTCCAAAGAGACATAACTTCCCTTAAATGCAGTGACGAATCATGCAGGGGAGTAACGTTTCCATTCCCCAGTAGCACATGAACAAAAGATGGACAAAAACCCCAAAAAAAAGAGGATATACATCACTCGTGCCCTCTAGACAATAGACTTGAGCAGTTTCACCACTGCAATTAGAGCCAAAACCCTCCCTATTCTTAGCAGTAATAACAAGCCCACTAGGAGAGAACCTAAAGTTACCAAACTTGGTAACAGAAAGAAATCTACCCCCCAAACTATCATTGGAAGCCATACATTGAATTTCATAGAGTTGTCGGGGAAAGCTATGAAGGTTACAAACATGGCAGAAAGGTGGGCTAGCTCATTATGAAGGCTATAAGCAACAACATTCAGGAAATTAGTATCTTTGTAAGGAATGGGGTAAATCGAAATGGTAGAGAAGTAACCAGAGCCAATTGGAGACCATGCAGAGCCAATTGGAGGGCATGCATAGTCAAATTGGGGAAAAGCAGAGTCAATTGGAAGAAATGCAGGGTCATGCCAATGAAAAAAAGTTAGGTAAGGTAGGCTTCATGGATTCCGGACATTAACACCCACCTCCTTAGCAACATACATGATATTCCAGAAATTAGAAATGTCACAACCCACAACACCCAAATAGAAGAGACATGCATACTGAATATCATAAAAACAAAGCAAGACAGGATTACCATTCCCATATACACCCCAATGTTGAAGACAACCGGACTTCAAAGGCTTGACCACCGTAAAATTCCAAGTAAAATTCATTAAACCATTCCAAAAACCAAACATCAGAGAAAACCCACAATGGTTCTCATATCTCCCATATGCAAAAAAACAAAAACAAAGCCAATGACCGAAGTCCTTCCCTTATCGTAGCAACAAACATGACAATGAGGCTTAGAACATATCCGGAGAAGCACTGCACAACCGTCAGCGAACCCTTCGCCTGCTCGCCAACTTCCCGTTCTGCTCTCTGCTCAACAAATAAATTTGAAACCATGTTACCACCCTTAACATACATTACATTCTTCCTTCACCAGTGCTTTTTCCAACCCATGTCTGACATCGTGAGTTGGCTTCCACTCGTATTAAATGTCGTCATTATACGATGTGGGTGGTAGTACCCACCTTCCTCCACACATGTCAGCATAAACTATCCATGTGGTATGAACGATCTCATGCAACCTCACCTCTTGCATTAGCCACTTGGCAACTCGATAGGGGATTCTGAATATCGTTGTTGTCCCTGTCAACAATTTCCTGCATAGTTTGAAGCCCCTCCTCCTAAACCATTTCGTCCTGGTTTATGTCAAGTTGTTGTCCTTCATGAGTACAAACCCAATTCGTCAAGTAGTTGGCTGCTTCATTCACAACTCTGTGAATGTGGGATGGAATAATATATCCAATAATAGGGAGAATTCCTTTGCTGTCCTGTATTAGACAGGTTGTCCTCCAAATTCGATTGATTTTCTCCTACCCTGCCCCCTGTTGTAACTTCTGCAGAACCCCTGTTACCATGGCCTAGTCCCCCTCTACTATAATCCTATGATATTGTTCTCGTATGGCTATCAAGAGTCCTTGTTTGATCGTTGTGAGTTTAGCTTCATTATTTTTAGTGAATCCCAAAGTAGCTGCATAAATTCTCCTTATGAGACCCTGTGAATCTCTAAAAATTTGACCTATTCCTGCTTCGCCAAGATTACCTTTAGAGGCCCCATCGTAATCAATTTTGATGAATCCTTCCTATGGCGCACTAAATTTATCCTTCAGATGACTTACCAGAGGTTTTTATTTCCATGAGTCTGGGGAAAGCATTTTGGGTTTGAGGTTAAGCTTAGCTAAAATCCTAGCCTCATTCTCATTTACTTTCCAGTCATCTTGATGCCATTTTTCGGCAAGAATCGTTTCTCTTATATTCTCCAAAACCACATTCCATGTCTCTTCAGGTTGCCGAGACTCCTCTCTAAATGTTCTCCTCTTTCTTTCTTTCCAAATGGCCCATATGAGAAATCCCATAAAGAGTCCCCACGCTCTGTTAAGAACAGGGAATTGATATCCTCCTTTTCTCCAGACTTCAATTGTATGCTCGATACTCTTGTTGTCCCTATCTGTTTGTTGAAAGAGGGAGGAGACTTTTTGCCAAATATTATCGGCAACATGGCAGCGATTCAACATGTTTTCTATCATTTCTATTTTCTTCTTACACATCTTCCAAGCCGACAGACCATGCATTCCTCTCTTCTGCAACTGATCCCAGGTGAGAATCTATCCATCACTAACTATCCATAGAAAGTATTCAATTTTCGGCCAATGTTTTTCCGACCATATTTTTTTCCAAAGAAGTACAGGCATATTTTGTAGTATCCTTCTTGTGTTGTAAACACACCTTTCATGCGATACCCCCATAAGAGGATATCCTCTCCCATTTATGCTATTAATTTTCTAGAATTGAGTTCTTTCTCATAATTTTCAATTGACGAGTTTCAGGAGCATGCTGCCACTTATCTTTTAACTTCCATTTTCTGCATTGAAGGTTTGTCCCTTCATCCTGAAATTGTGCTACAGACTTAGATTTCGGCTTGTTAGTGCATAGAAAAATCTCCCCTAAATCAATGTGACCAAATAATTTCTCCTGTTGTTTCCACGAATCCTCCAAAAACTAGGCAATGTTACCTCCCTTAATTTCCCAGAAACTATGTTCTCGGGTGAAATCTTTATTTAATGCTGCTAATTTCCAGATAGTAGATCCTTTAGGAGTATTTTGAACTTTAAATTTCCCTATAGTAGTTAAGGGCATTTCATACTTCTGTTCCCATATATTTTTCCACAAATCTCTACCACCCTATATCCATCTCCTCTAGATCTAGAGCTTAGCTCCCATAACCTAATTTAGCAAAAATTGATCTATCAACCCCAAGCCTCCGGTCCTTTTCATTTTCGTGAGAATTTCCCATGAAAGAAGAGCCCATTTACGGGCTTGTTGGGATCCATGCCACAAGAATTTTTGAAACGTCTTAGCCATATCATTACAGCTAGTTTTAGGCACTGCCAATCCTAAGAGCTGATAAATAGGGATAGATTGTAATACTGCTTCCAACATAACAACATAGCTAGGAGTAATAAGCACCTGAAATGCCCAATTTTGGAGCCGAGCTTGGATATGGTGAAGGATGTTTTTCCACCTAGAGACCCGGAGGGAGTTAGGACTGAGAGGTACTACTAAATATTTCATAGGGAAGGATTTTATGTTGAAACCCAAGGTACGCGCTAGAAAATGTTGGGATAGCGGATAGTATTAAAGAAAAACACATTTTATTTGTCATTATTAATAAGAGTCCCAGAGGCTTCCATGAAATCCTTGAGAATGGAAAGGATTGCCTTAGATTCTTTTAGGGTTTCTTGCCAAAAGAGCATAATATAATCAACAAATTGTTGGTGGGATAGATTTAGGCCTTCCCCCCATATATTTAGACCCTTAAGATGACCTCTTTGGATCTTTCTTTTAATATGTCAACCTAGGCCTTCTGCTGCTATAATGAAAAGGAAGGGGGATATCAGGTCACCTCGTCTTAACCCCCGGGTGGCATTAAAAGGAGTAGAAGGAACCCCATTAAGAAAAATAGAGTAATTAGGAGAAGAATTTAAATACATAATCCAGTAAATCCATCTCAAATCAAATCCAAACATCTGAAGAATAGCTTTAAGATAGTTCCAGCTGAGACAGTCATAAGATTTTGAGAGATCAATTTTGGTCATCATACCTTTGGCTTTGAGGGTCCTAAGGGAGTGAATAGCTTCCTATGCTATAATTATACCTCCAAAATTTGTCTCCCTTACACAAAACCAGTCTGCTATGGAGATATTAGGACTAGAAGAATAGGCTTAAGGTGGTTCACCATAATAGTGGAAAATTTTTTATATATTACATTGCATAAAGCTATGGGGTGAAAGCCTGCTGGTTCGTCAGAATGATCCTCCTTGGCAATTAAGGAAATGAGGGTAGAGTTAAGGGCTGGATATACCTGTCTTGACCAACGGTATTTTTCTACTAATTCCCATATGTCTCTACTCATGAAGGACCAAGCTACCTGGTAGAATTCTGTAGTAAAGCCATCAGGGCTAGGGGCTTTGTTTTTTACTATACCTTTGACCACTTCTTCCACCTCCTCCATTGTGATTTCTCTTTAAAGATCCATATTTTGTTCTCGACTAACTATAGTAGGTATGTTTTGCGTTATTATTTCAATAGTTGTCGATGCCAAGATACTGGGTTAAATCAAATCCTAGCATGTAAAAACTCATGTGCTTCCTTTAAAATTCAAATTCTTCGTTAAAACCACAAATATGTTCAGCAAAAAAATATATATGAAGGAAAGAGAGCCACATAAATAAAATATTGATATAAAAACATAAAAAAAAAACTCTTTGGCCAAATATTACAATGGGCGGCCTCTTGGCTCTCGGCCCTTCAAACCATTTCTCTTACTCTCTCTGTATTCCTCACTTCCTCACTTCCTCGTTTGTTTTTTCTCACCCTCACCAGCTACATATTTATACATACATATCATTTCTTCAATTCCATAATTTCCTCCACACAAATCTCAACTTAAAATCTAATTTAGCTTTATGTTTTTCTTGGACTCAACTGAGTCTCGTTTATGGAATTCTTAATCCCTAGATTATCTACCTAATTCAACTCCATTCATATCCTTAATTATTTAATGAATATTTACAATAACCCTCACATTTATATTTTCTCTCCTAATTATTTAAAAATGAATAAAATAATTAAAATATCTCACCCCCTAAATTACATAAAGGAATAATAAAAATTTAACGTTGATGCTCCTGCATCAGACTCCCCATGTAGAGAAGTTTCCATAGACTCCTGTCTATGAGGTCTGTTGCTTTTCTGTAATAATGCGACAGCCACAAGTCTTAATGACTTGCTCCCTCCAGGATTCCAAACTCTGTTCTGTCACTGGTCCTTCAAAGTATCAACTCGATTTGGTTACTCATCACTTACTCGGTCAATCGAATTCCATCGAATTTTCCAATATGTTCTTTCACCAATTCCTCGGAGAAATTCCTATTTGTTGAATTCTTTTGCCTCCAACTGAGCTAAACACTCAACTTTCTGCAGTGGAAAATAATCAAGAACTTCTTCTTGATTACACCCATAGTCTTTGATTGTTTTAATAGCAACAAATTTCTCGTCCAGTTCTGTACTTGCATTCACCAACAAACTATTAGTTTTAAAAAGATAAGACCTTTCGGTCTCTTTTGATGCTTCAAGTACCAATCCCCCACCATCGAATTTCTGGACTTCAATAGATCTTGTTTCGAACTGCAAGCTGCTTCCATCTTCATCCTGCTGGATCAATATTTCTATCTCCTTTATGTCTTTATGGACATAACTTTCTTGCTGCTTCTGATCTTCCATCTCAACGCCAAATAATTTATGCTCGATTTCTATAATTTCGACATCATATCTGTTAATGTTGGTTTCTGTACTTACAGTTACATTATTATTTGAAAGTTACAACATTCATTCAACTCCATAATGTTGGAAATACTGAGAGGGGGGTGAATTAGTATTTCTTTTCAATTGTTAATTTTACCAGTTAGATCACCTATATTTAGAACATAAAATGAACAATAAGAATAAATTCTTTTATTAATTTCTTCTTTACAATAAATCAAGCACAATATATGTAGGGCTCCAACTCTAGATGAAGACACCAATCTTCAATCTCCCAGGCTCCAACCTGTATTTTCCAAGTACTAACTTGGACTTCCAAGGCTCCAACCTTGTCAATTCTAAGGCACCAACCTCAAGGGCTCCAACCTGGTCTCTTGAGGACTCCTATCCTCTAGGGCTCCAACCCTATCTTCCAAGGCACCAACCTTGTAAATTCTGAGGCACCAACCTCAAGGGCTCCAACCCTATATCTAGTACAAGCTCCAACCTAGTCCCTTAAGGACTCCTATCCTCTAGGGCTCCAAACCTATCTTTCAAGGCACCAACCTTGTCTCTATGAGGCTCCAACCTCTTGCTTCAATTCGTCTAGATATATTTGGTTATACTTCATGGGTCCCAATGCCTTCTTCAACAAGCCCTGACAATCTTCAGCTATCCCCTCACTTAGTCTCCACATCACTTCATCAATGGAAACCTTGTCCTTCTCATGAAGGTGTCACCACTGATCTTCATCGTACCCAAACAAAAATGTCAAGGGTTACCTCATGATGACTAATGCATCATGATCTTCAAAAATATCTCCAAGAGTTTCTTCATAAGTTCCTTAATAGGTGCTCCAATGATGTCTTCAAAATTGTCTTTAAGATGCTCCAGCAAGATTTCAACTCTTCAATAGCTGCTACAAAGAATCTTCTCCAAATATGCTCAAGGATGAAAGTTAACTTCAAGAAGGCATCATGGATATCTCTAAGGCTGGCACACGAGATGTTCTTCAATAGTTTCACTTCAATGGAAGGGCGCAAATCCAAAACTGAGATCAAGTCTATCAAGGTTGCCTTCCAATTTTTCCATTGAATGCTCTTCAAAAACTTCACTTGTCCAATTTAATGTTCCAAGAGTACTCTGTCTAAAGTTTCCAAATTTTTCCAATAATGTGACTGTCCAGTGCTATCATCCTTCCATATGACTGCTCTACGATATTTAATATGTATCTTCAAAACACTTCACCTCCCAATGATCTAAATACTTTCCAAGATTTCTATTCATTCCATATCTAGCAGTCTTGAGGTGTTAAGGCCAAGTTAAAATTCCACAATTCTGGGTTATTTCAAAGGATGTCTGTCTCCACAATTAAGGACCAAGGTCTTCTAGTTCTAAGGTATATATATAACTCTCCAATAGTGCACAGAAATTTTATATGTCCGAGTTCTAAAGTTTCACTAGAAGGCTGACCACAATGATTATTGCATGTAGGTGTTATCCGATACACAAATCCAAGGTGCTGAAGGTATCTGAGCTTTCCTTGTCACAAGTTTCTTGTTTGAGACTTAGTTTAGTTGAACAAAATCTTATCACAATGCTGCAAAAATTGTTCCTCCACTCTATAACACTTTCTAGCAAGTAATACAGGTACTGTCCAAAAGTCCGAGGTAGTGAACACTATTCTGGTCACAAGTTCGAAGGTTTTTGTGTAGCCCTTTGTCACAGATCAAAAGGTTTCCAGCCCTTAGTCATAGGTCTGAGGAACTGTGATGGTTTTATTTGATGTTTTATAGCTCCTTATCATAGATTTTTAACCCAAACAGTTGTCTTCAAAAACTCCTCAGTGGTTCCACAGTGCTGCAAAAAGTTTTAGCAATATAATCTGAGTTCTCTTGAGCATCCCCTTAAAAAAATTGCCCAAAGAAAGATTTTTAACTCCTCCTCATCCTCCTGTAGGTTCTATCTAAAATTTTGTGCCTTTTTACCAAATTTTTTCCTGCTAAGAATGAGGATTTACACTTATATTTATAATAGTTTCGACCTCTATGAAAGGACCTGACAGTTGGGTGAAGGTGCTGACATGAAGAATTGAGTTTAGGTTGGCTAGAAATAAAAATATAATATTAAAACTTGAAAAGTCATTTTCTCTTCAACCACTGGGAATTTTCGGGCAAGTGATAGCTCACTAGAAAGATAAAAATATACTCTATAAGATGGTATAGGATTCAATTTTAAAGGATGCTTCCAAGGTGGTAAAAAACGAATTTTCTTTGTGGCTGTCCTTAATTTTTATGTGCAGAAAGTGAATATGACAGCATGGCTTCTTCATTGCTTGGCTTCTCCTTTGTTTGTCTTCTCCATTGTTTGGCTTATCAATCATATGATCATAGTGTCATCATGTTGGAAATCCATGTCATCATGATAGTTATAGCATCATGTATTCAATAATAGTGCAGTAATATGTCATAGTGCAGCATAATCATTAGGAAAGTTCTAAGATAGTAAGATAGTCTTCCAACCACCAAATGAGATCAAGTGCATGCAACATTAGGTCAAGTACTTCTTAGGGCTTCCTTCATTATTGGTTTGACTTCTTCGTGCCTTGCCATCTTCATTGATGGTATCCTAGTCAACCAAGAGTCATAGCATCATCATCTGGAACCAGAAATCCCAAGAATATTGACATCTCAGTCAATGCCATATTGACATCAATGACAACGTTGATTAACAATCTCCCCCTTTTTCATTGATGGCTATATTCTTTCCCTTCAAATATTCTCTCCCCCTTTGACATCAATGGCAAATGGGGTGACCGAGTACTCCCCCTGTCAGACTACTTCTTTTCATCATCAATAGTAGTTCTTCATGGGTATGTTACTCCCCCTGTCATGGTGCTCTTCCTTCTGGCAATGAGGTCCATGATACATGTGTCTAAATTTCTTCAATGGAGTTGTTCTCGAGAGATGATCTATCAAAGGATGATTTTCCATGCGTGACTCATCAAGGATTTCATAGGGCCCATTCATGGATAGCTTCTGCAAGGAAGCTCAAGAATCACAAAATTCCCCCTAACTGTATGTGTGGTCTCTTTTTAGGTAGAGTCTTGTCATCAAATACCTGGAATATCAATGATGACTTTATCAAGTCAACAACATGTGTTGTTCGCTAGAGTGTTCAAGAGACTTCTGGATTCAACTTGTTTCCTTCTCCATACTTGTGTAACTTTATTCTCTAGCATGGTTCTAGCTTGTGCAGGGGCCCAAGTCAAGTTACAATCATGTGCCATATGTCCAATGTTATTTCAATTGAAACACTCTATCTTGTTCATGAATAAAAAATCATGACTTCTTCTTGTGAAATTGCTTCGAGGAGATTGACGGGGACCATTATATTTGTCTTTGTCATATGCCCTACAATATTTTGCCACGTTCCCAAAGTTTGTACAAGAATAGAAATATCCAAGAAATATACTTTGGTACCTAGGTGATGGAGAGTTCCTTGAAGTACTCTTGAAGTCTTTTTGCCTTGGGATTCTTTGATGATATTCATTTCCTTTTGTATTCATGACACTATATGCAAGTCTCCTTAGCGTAGAATTTCTTTTATTGTTGTCTTGATTCTTCTCCTTTCCTTTGTTGGAACTGGGAGCATCAATATTTCTTTCTAGGTTCCTCACATCATTGTTGTTTGAAGCATTATCATTCTTGCTTGAGCATTCACCCACATAGAAAAGACCTGATTTATTAAGGGGAGACCTTTGCTCACTTAGGATGTCATCTACGGTTTGAGAGCTTTTCAAGTTTTTATTCAGCAATTCAACTTCCTTTTCAAGAAAGAAAATTTCTCCTTTCAACTTTTCACAATCTTCATCTTTCATAAGTAGTTGCTTCTTCATTTCTTCCATCATTCTTGTTTCTTCATGTGCTTCTATTTTAAGGGAGATGATATTTGATTTCAATTTGAATATTTCTTCATTCTCCTTTGCTAGATTTCTCTCCATTTCTTCTTTTGTTCTTGTAGTTTCACATGTTTCGACATTGAGAAGATTGATGTCTGATTTTAGTTTCAAGATTTATTCATCCTTTTCGTCTAATTGGCCTATCATGGTGTTTCTCTCCTTTTCTGCTTCATTAAATTGTCCTTCTATGAATGCCAAAGTTTCCATCACCTTCTTATCTCCTTGCGCTTGTTTCCTTGCTTCTTCTAGTTGAGATATAAGAGATGAGACCTCTTCCTTGTATTGACCAATCTCTGCTTCAAGATTGTTCAAGCTCTTAAGTCTTTGTTCAAGGTGGCTTGACAAAGTTTCTTCCCTTTTCTTTGCCTTATCCAATTTATTTGTCATAGATATGACTTCTTCATGATGCCTTCTTTTATTTTGATGAAATTCATCTTTAATTTTGGCGAGCTCCTCATCTCTTTCTTGTACTTAAAGCTTGAAAAAGTCAACTTCCTTCCTTGTCTTGCCTTGGTTACCATCTTGCGCTTTCTTCTTAAGTTCCTCATTTTCATTTTCAAACTGTTAACCTCTTCCATGGAAGCCATAAGTTTATTCAAGAGATCTTCTTCAAAGTCTTCTTTGTTCTCTTCATCTTCCAGGTTTTCTTTAGCCTTGTTGTCATCTCTCTTATCTTCAGCTTCCTTGACAGATTCTGGACTTCTTTCTTGTTTTCGATCATCTTCTTGACTAGAGTTCATTGTCAACGCTCCTTTTGAGTGAAGATCATGAATTTTGTCCCATATGACTTTTGCTGACGAACATTTTTCAAAATTGGCCTTCATAGAATTTGGTAAACTAGTCAAAATTGCCTTCATTTCTCTTGTATTGTACTCCTTGGATTCTTCGTTCATCGTGTCATTAGTAATCACTGATTTCAAAACTTCAATTCCTTGAGTCTTTAAGAAAGTACTCATTCTTGCCACCCATATATCAAAATTTCCATTGGACAAGGGAGCCTTCGCAAATTGATTTACTTCAATTTTAATGTTTGAGGAAGACACATCTTTAGGAGGATTGGAGACTTTCTTCCTTGGCTTTGCCATTTGTGTTCTAGTGATCAAACTTCAAGCTGTCAGGCTTTAAGAGAAGGTACTGGCTCTGATACCAATTGTTGGAAATACTGAGAGGGGGGGTGAATCAGTATTTCTTTTCAATTGCTAATTTTACCAGTTAGATCACCTATCTTTAGAGCAGAAAATGAACAATAAGAATAAATGATTTTATTAATTTCTTCTTTACAATAAATCAAGTAAAATATATGTAGGGCTCCAACTCTAGATGAAGACACCAATCTTCAATCTCCCAGGCTCCAACCTATATTTTCCAAGCACCGACTTGGACTTCCAAGGCTCCAACCTTGTTAATTCTGAGGCACCAACCTCAAGGGCTCCAACCCTATATATGGTACAGTCTCCAACTTGGTCTCTTGAGGACTCCTATCCTCTAGGGCTCCAACCCTATCTTCCAAGGCACCAACCTTGTAAATTCTGAGGCACCAACCTCAAGGGCTCCAACCCTATATCTGGTACAGGTTCCAACCTGGTCTCTTGAGGACTCCTATCCTCTAGGGCTCCAACCCTATCTTCCAAGGCACCAACCTTGTCTCTATGAGGCTCCAACCTCTTGCTTCAATTTACCTAGATATATTTGGTTATACTTCATGGGTTCTAATGTCTTCTTCAACAAGCCCTGACAATCTTCAGCTATCCCCTCACTTAGTCTCCACGTCACTTCATCAATGAAAACCTTGTCCTTCTCATGAAGGTGTCACCACTGATCTTCATTGTACCCAAACATAAATCTCCAAGGTTACCTCATGATGACTAATGCATCATGACCTTCAAAAATATCTCCAATATTTTCTTCACAAGTTCCTTAATAGGTGCTCCAATGATGTCTTCAAAATTGTCTTTAAGATGCTCCAGCAAGATTTCAACTCTTCAATAGCTGCTACAAAGAATCTTCTCCAAATATGTTCAAGGATGAAAGTTAACTTCAACAAGGCATCATGGATATCTCCAAGGCTAGCACATGAGATGTTCTTCAATAGTTCTGCTTAAATGGAAGGGAGAAAATCCAAAACTGAGATCAAGTATATCAAGGTTGCCTTCCAATTTTGCCATTTAATGTTCTTCAAAAACTTCACTTGTCCAATGTAATGTTCCAAGAGCACTCTGTCTAAAGTTTCCAAATGTTTCTAAGAATGTGACTGTCCAATGCTATCATCCTTCCATATGACTGCTCCACGATATTCGATATGTATCTTCAAAACACTTCACCTCCCAATGGTCTAAATACTTTCCAAGACTTCTATTCATTCCATATCTAGCAGTATTGAGGTGTTAAGGCCAAGTTCAAATTCCACAATTCTGGGTTATTTCAAAAGACATATGTCTCCACAATTGAGGACCAAGGTCTTCTAGTTATAAGGTATATATATAACTCTCCAATAGTGCACAGAACTTTTATATGTTTGAGTTCTAAAGTTGCACTAGAAGGCTAACCACAATGATTATTGCATTTAGGTGTTGTCTGATACACAAATCCAAGGTGTTGAAGGTATTTGAACTTTCCTTGTCACAGGTTTGTTGTTCGAGACTCAGTTTAGCTGAACAAAATCTTATGAAAATGCTGCAAAAATTGTTCCTTCACTCTATAACACTTTCTAGCAAGTAATACAAGTACTGTCTAGAAGTTCGAGGTAGTGAACACCGTTTTGGTCACAAGTTGAATGTTTTTGTGTAGCCCTTTGTCACAGATCAAAGGGTTTCCAGCCCTTAGTCACAGGTCTGAGGTACTGTGAGGGTTTTACTTGATGTTTTACAACTCCTTATCATAGATTTTTAACCCAAACACTTGTATTCAAAAACTCCTCAGTGGTTCCATAGTGCTGCAAAAAGTTTCAGGAATATAATCTGAGTTCTCTTGAGCATCCCCTTAAAACAATTTCCCAAATAAAATATTTGTAACTCCTCCTCGTCCTCCTGTAGGTTCTCTCTAAAATTCTGTGCCTTTTTACCAAATTTTTCCTACTAAGAATGAGGATTTACACTTATATTTATAAGAGCTTCAACCTCTATGAAAGGACCTGACAGTTGGGTGAAGGAGCCGACATGAGGAATTGAGTTTAGGTCATCTAGAAATAAAAATATAATATTAAAACTTGAAAATTCATTTTCTCTTCAACTACTGGGAATTTTTGGGCAAGTGATAGCTCATTAGAAAGATTAAAATATACTCTATAAGATGGTGTAGGAGTCAATTTGGAAGGATGATTTTAAGGTGGTAAAAAACAAATTTTATTTATGGTTGTCCTTAAATTTTGTGTGCAGAAAGTGAATAGGACAACATGGCTTCTTCATTGCTTGGCTTCTCCTTTGTTTGTCTTCTCCATTGTTTGGCTTATCAATCATATGATCATAGTGTCATCATGTAGGACATCCATGTCATCATGATAGGTATATCATCATGTATTCAATAATAGTGCAATAATATGTCATAGTGGAACATCATCATTAGGAAAGTTCTAAGATAGTAAGATAGTCTTCCAACCACCAAATGAGATCAAGCGCATGCAACATTATGTCAAGTACTTCTTATGGATTCCTTCATTAGTGGTTTGACTTCTTCGTGCCTTGCCATCTTCATTGATGGTATCCTAGTCAACCAAGAGTCATGGCATCATCATTCCATCGTTCCATCGTTCCAAGAACTCGATTTCCATATGAAATATTTCCAACACTTTATCACAACTGTTAGTCCCAGCTTCATTCTTCTTTTTGAAATCTTCCTGGGTTGTCCTGGTTTTAGCATCATCACATTGTAAACTTCTGTCAGCAAATTCACTAAAAAAATACATTTGTTTACCTTGTAATATCTCTTCAGCATTTCCATTTTGCTTCTTCTCCATAACAACTTCAAATTGTTGTCTTACCCTAAATAAGAATTAATTTATGATTTCTTCCTGCTGCAACAAATCAGTACCTTCCTCCTCTGAAAGGAATTCTCCGTCACACTCCCCCTCAAGAGTTTCATGCTTCTTTGTGACAGTTCCATCAGACTGCTCACCATCTCTCGCACATCCTGCAAACATACATAAACTGTGATATTTAAAAATGCAAGGCTTCATAGCCTCACCTGCTTCTCTTGCTAACCCATCTTCAGACTCTTCTGAACTATCCCAATAGTTCATGAGATCTCCCTCATTGATCTCTTCACCCGGAATTTCACCCTATTCTTGGCCACAAATGGAAACATCCATTTTCAACTCAGCCTCTCTGAGTTCTTCACTCCTCAAAATTTTCTCGATCTTTCTCAGCTCTTCCATCAACTGTATGTTTACCTGCTTTTCCCTATTTATGTGTAGCCTCTGCCACTTTACCTTCTTCCTCATGGTCCAACCATGTGTTCGGTCTTTCACATTTCTCTGCAACAATTTCATTAACAATTCAAGGTGAACTATTATCTCAGCCTTCTCCTGCTCATAATCTTCATACGTCAATTTCTCAAATATGCCACTTAACTTGGAATTTTCCTTCTTCTTCCCTCTGCTGTGGTCTTCATCAGATCTCCGGAAATGACTATCAACAGTCATCTTCCCCTCCTTGGTGAACTTCATCCGTTCATGTGTGGATTTAATTCAATCCTCATTTCACCAATCCTTCACAATTTCCATTCATCAAAAATGCAAGTTTTCCTCCTGTGCTTGGCTTCTCTTGGTTCTCTATCTTGGAACCAATCTCTAGCAACCCTTTTGCTTCACTTTGCTGCAAACAACACTTTAGTAACTCATGTGTTACAATGACCAATTCTTTGGGTGTCGAGCTCTGCCGATCATGCACCCCATTACATTCAGACTTTTTACTTATTTTATGGCTCCTTGATTTCAGACTTACACTGATTCTTCATCTTGGATGAAAAATACTCAATCTTAACTCAAACTATCCAAACTTTCATTCGACTCTAACATTTGTTTTGACTTCAAGCTTTGCCCCAATAATAATTATAGTGGATATTTTGACTTAATTCAAGTTATACAAGCCTCCAATAAACAAACACCCCTAACACATCTTTAGGATGTAAAATCTCTACTCTCTTTCATACTTCATTCTTATGACAAATCATCAGTTTTCCCTTATCATTTCACATGATACTAAAGTCTTTAGTAGAAATGAAATTCAGGTTTTTCAAGATTTATTTTAAGGTGAAAATAAATAAACCATTCAATCTTCAATTTTCAAAAATACCTTCCTGAATTATCATACCTCATGCTCCTGTTAAGGTTATTAATAAACCTTTCTCTTTGCAATCTCAATTCTCGGTTTTCCACTCTTCTGTGCTGTCTTTGTCACTGTAAATACTTGCATGCCCATAAGCTCGTCATCTTAATGCAAAAATTTCCCTGCACTTTTATGCATCATACAACATCAATTCACATCTCTTCACCTGTGTACAGAGAACATGTTTTTAACTTCTTCGATGAATAATGTACAACTCGTACATCACCTTCATTCTGAATAACACCTCTTAGATGCTGCCACATGATGGTAAAACAAAGATTCTTCAACATCAAGCAATTGTGTTTATAATCTTAAAACACAATCAAAAGAATTTTCCCATTTTGACTACAAGATTTGGTCCAAAATGACTTACAAAACTACGAAGAATCCACATTAGGCATAATAAATCCTCTCACATAAAAATGCATATTTCTTTGTACCTACCAAAATGATGCAACCACACTGCCACAACCACATATAAAATGTGTTTTCTAAAAAGCCCAAATGGAGGAAACCTCATATGTGGAAGCTTTTCAGTTTTTTTTTTTTTTTCATCCCTATGGTTATAACCCCAACCATAATCTTTATACACTTATGATTTTATCCATTTTATTTTATTTCTATTATATAATTTATATAATATAAATCATTAATTGTTTCGGGAAATAACACCCTAGAGGTTTGTTGGGTCAAAACCTCCACAGATCAGGGCATGCTATTCAAGAAGGACTCACACAACCACACTTGCATGCTAAAAACTAGATAACATCGATAGTAGAACTCACCCGTAATCCTACGTTTGATGTAGATACCGCGGGGTCCAAACCCCCAGCAACCCTTCTTCCTCCTTAACCTGAAAACCAAGAAGAAACGTGCACGGAAATCTAGTTGTACAGCATATAATTACCCTAAATTTCAGTGAAAACCATGTGAAACATCATGTAAACAATAATAAATGCTTAAATAATAATATTTTCACATATACAAGTAGATGTAATATTTGGTCTCGTGGAACAAGATGGTTCTTCTTCATTATGAACAAGATGTACAAAGAATAAAATGGAGAGATCACTCCGAATCCTTCCACGATCTTCGAATGTACCATCGTCCCGTCCGTCCTGCACCCTTGCATCGCTAAGATACTTTCAAGAATTGTGCACTCGAGATGGCATAAACTTATGAACATCTCCAGAAAAAAGGGTTTCCCGTAAAAAATCAGAAAGCAGGAGGCACGGGAATTCTACTGAATTGGGATTCCAACAGAGTATAATGTCTATAAATTCTCTCTCCCTTAGGCCATATACATGAGGGGCTTTTATACTCCCTCAAAGTAGTTTCAATCAGTTGGAAACAGTTGGCCACGTGCTGGGGTGGTTGAACTACTGGAGTAACCATCAACCCAGCCCGAAAATAGGGAATTTTTATATGTATTTTTAATGATTTTAATGGCATATGCGGAAAATTACATGTGGACTCGCGTATACACGCGGAAAATTCTGGGCATACCCACGTATGGGATTTTTAACACTGTTTTTTATGAATTTTGTTCAAGTCTGTAGGAATGGGTGCCCAAGGTCATGGAGACAATCATGAATCACATGAGGGTGAAAAATGATGCTATAACAGATGCCCCCTAATATATGAGGTCAAAAGGGGTACATGATGGCCGAAATGTATTATGCACATAGAAAGTACTTCGCAAGGACAAGGGAGGACTTCACCAAATTTCAGCCTGCCAAAAACCAATGAAAGAAAACAGAGAGTCAACTCATGCTAAGGCGGGCATACCCATGCTCAGTCAAAAATACATCATATCGAAAGTACAAAATAGATCCAAAATGTATAAAAGTATAGCTGAACTGAAAGTACACAATGAATCATCTGAGCATGGCCCAGAAGTGCAAGTCAGAATCAATGTCTAAGTATCACATATAGCAAGCTAAGCAATGATGCTGAAACTGGATGTCTGATCATATAAGTAACTGAATCTCAAAGTACCAAATCATAAGGGGTGGATCTCATGGTACAATCACGCAACCCTGAGAACACATAAGGGTGAACGACATCACTCGGTAGAAACCAAATGGACCGTCAAAAGTGAACTGAAAAAATGCTGGATGCAACCCGAGGTATTCACCGAATTTCGATGGCAATCGTTGAGCCTTAGAATTGCCTTCTCTTTTACAAACCTTCACTTCACTTCATCATTATTTTATCACTTCATAAGCCTAAAATCAATGACGAATGATTAGGATTGCTTAAAGGTTACATGAAATCGATTAACATATTGTATTTTCATGATTTTTTCTATTTTAACAATTTTCTGCAAAATAGCTACAGAATACAGGCATTCCGTAGCTGACCGCGCATTCCGTAGCTGATCCCGAATTCCGCAGCTGTTTTACAGTTTGAGTGGGTTCCAGGTGTCGTCTGAAGGAAAACCGCATATGGGCATACTCCACGTCATGTCTACATGGTTCGTTGCTCACCATGAAGGAAGAAACGAATTCTGTGTATGGTTTTGATACGTGGGAACATATTTAAGAAAGCAGACTTCTAGTAGGACTGTCTCAGTCCAGCTGTCTACAGCAAAAGTACGCAGCCTTCAATAAGAGTTTTAATTCAAATAGGAATGGGAAAGACAATAATCCTTCATTATCTCAAGTTCTGTTATGTAATTTTATTATAAATATGACTTGGGAGACCAAGCAACGCTAGTTAGATCTTGGTTAGTTTTTGGCTTTTTCCACAGAACCGTGAATACTCTGTTTTTCAGTCATTATCTCCTTTAATGAAAGAAACATCATCTCTGTGAACGTGCTGAGTCAATTTTGAGTTAGATTGCATGCTACCAGGTGGTGGAGGGCCCCTACCTCCTGTGCAGCTCTGTTTTTATAATTTAGATAAGTATTTTAGCTCTATTTTCACAGTTTAGATAAGTAGCGTTAGCTTGATTTCGTTTTCAATTTCCAATTTCAATAGTTTTATCAACTTCATGTTTTCCACGTTCATTTACATTACATATTACAGTTAGTTGCACTGTGGTTTAATACTCCGGAGTTAGAATGCATGTGGTTCAGTTCTGTTATTTAATTTTCAGTTTGATAATGATTTTCTTTAGTTTAGTTTTAGTTCATTTTGTTTCAAGTAGATTAATGACATTCTAATTTAGTTGTAATCATTGTCCTTTAATATTGATAGATAGCATTCTAGCTTGATGTTATCCATTGTATTTTAAGTAGTTCTAGTTGTCAAAATTAGTCTCTCGGCCTTCATTATTCACAACTTACTTTTGTTTTGAATTTTTATTAATATATCATCACATGAACAGAGGTCAGTAATATCAGTTTAAGGCTTTGATTATTCTGCAAATCTTTTACAAATTCACCAATAGCCTTTTTCCCAAACATTATTCTAGAAAATCTCTAAATTTCTGAATAAGGCTTAGTAGTGATAAGTCAAGTTGCAGAATAGAATAACTTCAGCATCATAGGATAATTTAGATTTTTGAGTTGATTGTTTATTTAGGAGAAAATTTCATTTACACTTAGCTTGTTCATTTCTCAGGTTCATTTCAATTTCATGTTGTGAGTTTACAATAGAGTCATTATCAAGCTTTGTATTTGTTGGTTGCTAGTCATAGTTAGACTATGTTTTGTTTCAGCATTTGCATTTATTTACCATCATAGTTTAGGCTTCACTCTGTTTTGACCAATAGTTTCTCTTCATTTAGCACTTAGTTCTTTTCCTTTTCAAAATAAAACCATAAAACCAAAAACATCAGAAAACACTAAACACAACGAAGTAGGAAGAGGTTACTTAGGCACATATGGTGCACTTCACTTCACTCGCCTACCAACCCCCGGTTGACACCAATGAGCTCAATTTAGGAGACTAGATTGAGACCAAATGTGCACACCATGCCAATGGGAATAAATGAGCCGAAGTCGACCATGTGAGAAATCGTTGGATTACCGGTCAATGATGTATACCGTTAACCAACGCGAGACAACCCACCGATAATGATAATGAGTGTCAAGGTGCCCCAGTACAATCTAACAAGTGTGAATGAATGAGTTGAAGTTGAACACTTGAAAGAATCTACCAATCAGGAGGCAATGATGAATCCCCACTGTCGATAGCGAAGAGTCTG
Source organism: Pinus albicaulis (assembly GCA_034641835.2). Taxonomy (NCBI): domain Eukaryota; kingdom Viridiplantae; phylum Streptophyta; class Pinopsida; order Pinales; family Pinaceae; genus Pinus; species Pinus albicaulis. The sequence continues at coordinate 1,237,236,902 of CM076578.1, forward strand.
CCACTGATGACTGCAAACCCTAAGGCACTGACAAAAAGACTCTAGACCTTATTCCCAGAGAAATGAGTCGGAGTTGATGGGAAAAGATCTGCTGGAAGGAAGGCATTAAGGCATCCCACATCAGTCCAGTGCGAGTGTAACCCGCAGGCCAAGATTTGGAAGGAATCAGACGAAGCAAACTGATGAAACCAAACCGAAGTACGTTTCCGACATGCACAAGATGAAGCTAGCGCGCGGAAGAAACCCTCTGAACCAACCAATAATGAAAGTCGACACAGAGGCTAGATATCCACCAATAGGGTCAAATGGAAATCAAGGTACTGCACGAATCCCAAGTGTGATAATGTATGTTGACATCGAACACAGGGGAAACCACTCAGTCAAAGACCCATAATGATGATCAAATGCTGAGCACAAGGTCACCTATCAATGATGGAAATAGGGCCAGGGTGTGGCTCTAGGTTTGCTCTCAGAGCAATGTGTCGTAGTCGATAAGAGACAAACCCGCCAACAAGAAGTCAATGGGGACCTTCTCAAACCAGCACGAGCAGAAGACCAAAACATCTGATGTGATAGAACAAGATACTGACAAGACCGGGAAGGCCGACTGAATAATGAGTCAAGAGACACCGCAGAATGGCCGACTCTGGTTAGACTTCCCTTGAACAAAAGCATGACTCGTGATGACCATGGCAGTAAAAAGTGACACTGTATAAGTCTGTTATGCAGGAGGCAAAACAAACTCTCCATATGATTGGAAGAGATAACCAACCAGGGGAGGACTGACCAGTGAAACAAGGCAAAGGCTGAACCTAGGTCAAAACTAAAACCATCCCAAATGAAGGAAAAATATAAGTGTATGTGCTTTGTTCAAGGGCGACAAACTGACACTGTACTGCCATCAAATTACGAAGTTACATCCCGTTCCCGCTCTTTTTGTTATATTTGATTTTTTTGTCTTTTTCATATAATAAGCCTGAAAAAGAATAAAATAATGCTATGGTACAATGGATAGAACGAGTATCAAGAAACAGATGCACTATTTCCTGGGATTGGAACGATCCTATGCTCAATGCAAGGTGGCGGAAACTGGTAAGCGATACTCAGAGGAATGTTCCATCCATGGGTAAAAGGGTGTCAAGTCGTGATAGCCAAGTGCATGCAATGGTTAACTTGTACAGATAGACAAGGTCAAAAGTTGGCTTAAACATTGAGTCCAAAATGAAGCCGGCTAAAGGCCAGGATAAACAAGTAGCCAATATGCAATGTAGTAATACAACTCAACAACACCAGGGAGCCTCTAGGGTAAAAGCCAGAAAAATGATAGTGAGGAAGAAGAAGAATGAAGCTTCAACACATAAGTCATGGCGGGACTAAAGAGGACTCCCGAGCCTACATAAAACGCAGCATGGGAAACAAGTGATAGCGAGGAACTAACTAAGAAGCCCATGTAAAGGAAGGCTCTACCACCAAGTCATGATTAAATAATCGGCGAGTGAAATGGGTGTAATACTCATGACCTGATGGGATCGACCCTATGGCAAGTGATCATAATGGAGGCTAGTATGCAAAATGCAACGGAAAGTGAATTCCCTAACCTATATGCTAGTGAAGATCGTATACCTGCCATGACGGGTCAGCAGTCATGGATCAAAAACCGGAAAAAATCTCAAATTCGTCAAAATGTACCTGAAAATATACCAATCTGGGCACTTCCAAGCATCCGGGTTATGCAGCTTAAGATAGATTGAAAAAATAAGCATAACAAATTTTTGCAAAAAAATTTCAATTTTGGGCATAAATACACAAGTTACCTCATATTTGGTTCATTGTTACATTGCTGATTTGGGAAAAAGTGCTATGGAGAAAAAGCCTCTTTCGTCAAAATAGGAGCAATCGACCGTCAAACTTCACCGAATTTGTTAGGTAAGCTCTTAATTCATCCTTGTTATTCATTTTGTCCGTTCATAAGTTAAAAATTAGGAATTTTCACCGTAGAACCATTTGTTTAAAATCACGGGTTTGCGCATACGTGGGTTTATAATGACCAAGTCGCGTATATACGCGACTGTGCACAAAGAAAGTCGCGTGTGCGCAACCCAAAATGAAAAAATGCGTAGCTAATGAACAAATTATTGAATTTTTGCAGGATGACTATATCTTGGAGAGAGCGTGAACACAGTGCCATTGACAATGAAGTCATGCAGGACCAAGTATCACTAAATATTCTCCGAAATTGTGGATTGCTCAAGTTTTTCAAAATGCCAAATATGAAGAGTAATGTCCGGTTGCTCGAAATGCTTGTGAATTATTGGGAACCGGAAGAAGACTGCTTCATAATAGATCAAATGCCCATACGCATCGAGGTGGAAGATATCTATTTTATTACTGGACTCTCCCAGAGGGGGGAGCCAGTAGACTTGCATGGTAAGCCTTTGGGAGGGCTAACCGTGGAAGATTACGTCCACGTCTACTGCGTAGAGGGTTCCAAGAAAGTTGGAACTCAAATTTCTATCAAAGATTTAAGAGACTTGCACATGAAAATTCTCCTTTTTACCATTGGCAGGGTAGCGGGATCTACTTCCCTACACCAGGCATCCAGGACTCAAATGAGTATAGCAGTGGAATGCTTAACTCATTTATATGATTGGTGCACAACTCTACTGATGAACATGAAGCAACAATTGACTTCTATCCGAAAAGTAAAGACAAAACATTTTGGATATGGTACAATCTTGATGACATTCTTCTTCGAGAAGATTCCTGGGCTGAGACCCAAAGTGATCTCTTCTATCAGCAGCCCTAGAGATCCAAGAATTGCCCGATGGGCTGACATGATGAAGAGATTGGGGGGAAGTGAAGTTCCCCGAACCACTTGGGATGATGAGTTCTTCCTTTGGTGGGGAGAACAAATCATCACTGTGGAAGACTATCCCTATGCCAGGATGGATTTCTGAGGTGATCGAGACCTTGTCCTTCCACCAGGTGCAGCATGGGGTACAGTCGGTAAGTTTGCAATTTTTTGACTTATATAATTTTTTTGGATTTTTTCAATATATGTGAAAAAATGGAAAACAAACATGTTTTTGATTGGATTCAAAATGACTTACAATTTTAAAATGATCATGATACAGATATTGGACCAGTTCGACCTGAGGGTTACCCACGACATAAGCGTCGCAGAGGCGAGGCGGATACAGTAGATCCAGACAGGACCCTCCAGGCTGTACAAAGGAACTTGGAGGGGTTAACCCGCCAAGTACCTATGGCTGCAGTGGAAGATCTGCCTGAAGCCATCCAGAGACGGGTGGTAGGAGTACCCCGTGACTGGGTATGGTTATTCCGCCGAGTTGCCACCGCGATCGTGTTCTATAGGAACACAACTTCTGGGCAGGGACCACAGGAGTAGATAGATATGATATATCAGATGACTGTATATTTTTTGAGACTGAACATGATCGGGCATAAGCCCAAATTTTGTATGACTTATGGATCCAAATTTTGTATAGTTTTTTGAACACTCTGATGATATATATACAACGATTATTTGATGTGATGTGACAAATGTATCAAAATGTATGATTTTTTTTATGATTAAATTTTATTGTATGGAATGATTAATATGCCAATCAATTGCTTGATTAGCTAATGAGTCTGCCATCCAATTGTCAGCTCGAGGAATATGAATGAAAGTTAAAAATTGAAATGATATTTGTAACAAACGTACCCTCAAGAACAACCAGAGTAAAAATGGATCTCGAACCCGATAAGTATTTTTCAACTGCGACACCACCAGCTGAGAGTCCAAGAAAACTACCAACGAATCAACACCCAAAGATATTGCGTCCGAGAGTAGATAAATAACTGCAGTGTATTCTGCTATATTATTGGAAGTAGGACCAATGCAGACCCCTCTTGATACTAACAGCTGACCGGATGGATGATGAAGCACCCAAGCCGCGGAAGCCAAGTTCCGGGTGTGTCTACTAGCACCATCGGCGAAACCAAAATGACTCATGACATCCGACACAACCTGCCAAAGCAGATCAAAAACATCACCATCCCATCAAAGATCGAAAAACCAGATATGTACAAAGCAAAACTACTATATACAAAAGCAAAATGCCAGGCCGAAGCCTAGGCATAATACTTTTTCAAATAGAGCCCATTTCTGGGCTCCAGCAACTCGTTCCCTTCAAAATCAACCAAGGTATATGCCCCTTTCTTAAGGACTGTTTTAACGATGAAGGGGTCATACCACATAGACTTAAATTTTCCTGCCCCCAGGGCATCTTTTTCTTGGGCATAGACCAAAACAAGGTCACCTTCCGAAAAAACCCTAGGTTTGACCGCTTTATCGTACTGAACTTTAACTCGGTTTTTATGTGCTTCATTCATCGTGGCGGCATCCCGACGCTGCTCATCAAGATGTTCCAGATGAAGGAGACGTTCTTCAAGACTAGAAGTGTCAGGAAGAAGTTCAACAACTAACTTAAGAGAAGGAATCTCACATTCAATGGGAAATACGGATTCCAACCCGTAAACTAGCTGAAATGGAGTAAAGCCAGTTGCAGTTTTCACTGACGTCCTATATGCCCAAAGTGCAGGATATAGCATGATATGCCAGTTGGATCGAGCTTTATTGATTGTCCTTTGAAGAATTGTCTTCAAGGATTTATTCACGGCTTCCACTTGCCCATTGGCCTGAGGATAATACGGAGACGAATGCTCCTGCTGGAAACCTAATTTTAGAGCCAACTCAGCCATCATGCTATTCTGAAAATGACTGCCATGATCAGTGACAATCTCTCTAGGAATACCAAAATGAGCAATAACCTAGTTGAAAAGAAAAAGAGCTGCAGTCTCACCATCATTCCCAAAAGTAGGCATAGCCTCGACCCACTTCGTAAAGTAGTCTACCGCTACAATAATGTACTTGTGACCTTTAGCCGAAGGCGGGTTACAAGTAGTATAATCAATACCCCACTTTGTAAAGGGACCGACAGTAATGACTGGAAAAAGCGGAGCTGGATGAGCGCGCATTTTTCGAGTATAAACTTGACACGGATGACACTTTTTGACCGACTCCATACAATCTTTGAAAATCGAAGGCCAAAAGTACCCAACACGCAAGATATTTTGGGCTGTAGCAAGCCCAGATAAATGACCACCACAAGCTCCACTGTGGCAATCATTCAGCACAGCCTCAGCTTCTTCGAGAGTTAAGCAACGTCTCAGGATTGAATCAACCCCTCGACGGTATAAAGCATCACCAATGATCAAGTAATTCTTAGCCAAGTGACGCAACTTACGGCGCTCATCTTTCGAAAAAGTAGAGGGAAACTTCACAGTCTGAAGATACACAATTATATCTCCATACCAAAGATCCTGTGGAGAGATAAGAAACAAATTTTCATCCGGGAAGGATTCATCATAGACTATCTCTTCCCCACAGGGCAACTCGGAGATCAATTCCGCGAAAACCAATGATTTATTGGACTTGGCAGACATAAACTCAAGGTCAAATTCCTACAAAATCACAATCCATCTATTGTATTTGCTCCCAATCACTCGCCTACTGAGGAAAAACTGAAATGGATTGGCTGCTGCCAAAACATAAGTTTTTCATAGAAGAATGTAATTCCGGAGTCGCTGCACAACATGAACTGCTACTAAAGCTAACTTTTCTATCGGAGTATACCGAAGCTCAGGACCTACCAATCCTCGACTAAGATAGTATATAACATGCTCTGCAAGAGCATCATCCTCCTGAACCAGAACCATACCAATGGTAGATTCTGCTGCTGCAAGATACAAAATGAAATCCCTGCTATAATCAGGTGGACTCAATAAAGGAGCAGAGGTCAATGCTTTTTTCAAAGCATCGAATGAGCGTTGAGCGAAGTCATCCTAAAGAAATGGAACTCCCTTCTTCAACAATCTCATAAATCCCTTGGTAACTTCAGCATAATTTACGATAAATCTCCGAAGAAAATTAGCCTTTCCTTGTAGACTTTGAAGTTGACGAACAGAGGACGGGGGAGGCAACCGAAGTATTGCCTCAACCTTGAAGGGATCTACCCTAATCCCTTCCCTAGACACAATGAATCCCAATAACCGACCGGATGTAACCGCGAAAATGCACTTGTTCGGATTCAACCTAATCTTATAGAAATGACATCGTTCAAATATTTGACGAAGGTGCGCAGGATGATCCATCCTCTTTCGAGAATGAGCAGCTAAATCATCCAAATATGCCTCGATAATCTGTTTGATGTCGTGGAAGGCGTATGACATGGCCCGCTGAAACGTAGCCCCAGCATTTTTAAGACCAAAAGGCATCTTCTTGTAAGCAAAAGTACCCCAGGGACAAATAAAGGCAGTCTTATGCTGATCTTCAGGATGGATAGTAATCTGATTATATCCAGAGAAACTGTCCATGAAGGAGAAAATTTCGTTACCGGCACACTCATCGATGATCTAATCTATAAATGGTGTGGGGTAATTATCTTTCGGACATGCTTTATTAAGGTCTCTGAAATCAATGCAAACTCGAATTTTTCCTTGTTTTTTATCCACGGGAACAAGATTTGAAACCCATTCAGTCAAAGGAACAGGGAAAATGAATCCTGCCTTGAGCAGCTTCTCCACCTCGGCTTTGATAGCTGCTGCCTTCCTAGGATTGACCGGACGAATTTTTTGCCTCACCGGTTTAGCGTTTTTGTAAGTCTTGATCTCATGCTGGACAATAGATGGATCTATACCAGTCATTTCCTCATAAGACCAAGCGAATACATCCCTATACTCTTTAAAGAGATCGGTGTAAATCTGAATCTCTTCAGGGGAACATTCAGCTCCGATGAAGACATTCTCAATAACATTGGGATCCCTGGAAATGTTCACCGGGATAGTTGGAGAAATCACAGCCATGTTCCCTTTAGCATATACCTGTGTTGGTGCTAAAGGGTTCAGGACTGGGCGAACAGGACCATGAGATGGAGGACTTGGAAAACTCATTTCAACTTCGCTCAAATCAGGTAAAAAGTAAGACCGATGATGAAAATCATCCCACGGTCTATCTATACCAGTCATAGCTTCCAGGATGGCCTCTTCAGATGGAAGAGTGGTATCAAGGAAATCCTGGGCAGAAGAAGAATTAAGTGTCCAAGCCGGAGCCACATCTCCATCCAACTCATCCGGAGAAAGAGGAGATGGAATGGACTCTGCAGAGTCAACAATAGACTGATAAGAAATCTTAGCTGCAGACATGGGAAACTCCATTCCACCCACTTGACCTTCCGCTAATGTGGCGGTAGGGGAAGGCAAGGTCCAAGGGTCCGAAAAATAATGAGTTCTAAAGAAATCTCTTCGAAGAGGAGCCCTGGAGGATGAAATTGAGTTAATATGAACCGTAGGAGGTGGAATATCAAAAGTACCCATTAAGGAAGAATACATTCCAACCCCTAAATTCTCAACAGGCGCCTTGGTATTATCCAACTTTGGAATAGTTGAGTCAGTAGATGCATTCGGGTCTACAGGAGGACAGTCCAGTTGATCCACTGTAACAATCCTCCCTTCGTGAGGGAAACAAATAATCCGAAATAATGAAGATGCAATGGCATCCATCTCATAAATCCAGTTTCTCCCCAACAGAAGGTTGTAGTCCAAGCTTGCATCAACTATCTCAACCTCTATATTTACAGTTTTTCCCCCAACACAGATGGGAAAAGCTGGGACAATACCATGCAGTCTGTGAGAATGACCATCAAACGCAGTCAGAAGAGTAGCAGATGGAACAACTGCGGGAAATCCAATTCCCTTCCAACATGTGAGAGACATCACACATGTCGAAGCACCCTCATCAACGATCGTCCGGAAAATATTGAATTTCCGGTACGATGATTTAATATGAAAAGCCATATGATGGGGGAGTCTCTTTTTAAAATTAGACATATCAAATGTAATCATAAGAGAGTTCTTTGGAATAACAGCCCCAATAGCGGTGAGCAAAGCACTGCGCTGAGCCGAACAAGACTGGAGCACCTCAAGAGCCGACATGGCACAAGGACTCTGCGCCAGATCTTCCACAATAGAGTAGTTCTAGGCAGCCCTAGCATTTGGATTAATCGTCGTACTCTTAGTAGATGCTTTTGGCATCCGAGGTATAGGCTCAACAGTAGGCCTCGTAATATGAAGCGACTCAGTAGCATCGGGAGCACCCTTAGCTTTCGAAAATTCATCTTCGCCATAATCACGGGATCTCGTGGCGACATCCACGTGAGCACTCATCATGTATATGTTTGATGGAATTTCCCCTTCCTGGGTGCCCCCAGAGGAAGCCCCAGTATTTTGATTCGCGCCAACAACTAGTTGTTGCCCTTGGGGAAAAGGGTTTGTCAACACAGCCTGGGAACTGGAAGAACCCTGCTGAGCTAACAAGCGCTGCACATCCTGAATTTTAGGGCAAATTTGCGTAAGATGGTCTCCAGCACACAACTTGCATGGAAACTTCACTTTCTTTCTATCCTTTGGACCCTCACCAACATGCTCGTTGGTTTTATTTGCATTACCCTTCCCATTCTTGCCCTTTTTCTGATTACGTCCCTTCTTCTTCCCTTCAGATTGTTGATTTCCTTTAGGATCGGAAGTTTGGATGGCATTTACTGACAAAGATTGGGAAGGCGATGACTCAGCAGGCACAGCCTGACTAGAAGGAGCAGATTGTATAGACAACTGCTGCAATTGATTAAGCAAGTTAGCTGCACCACTATTGATCGACCCAATAAGTCCATCACCATGAGGATCGGGTTTAGTTTTGGATAAGTCCAATTTGGAGCGAGGAGCATTAGGCAAATATTTGTGAAGGACCCTAGACTGAGAATATATTAATTCAAGCTGCTAGGCCCTAAAAATGGCCTGCTCCTTGGAAAATACCCCGGACAGGGATACATCTTTAGAAATATCTGACTACAGAGATTTCAAAAACCATTCCAAAAGGAATTCTCCTGGAATATGAGCTTTAATAAGAATCTTCCTTCTCCGCCATTCCTGAATATGGTCAGAAATGTGGGTTGCGTCATCCTGTTTAAAATTAGCTAGGAGTTCAGTCCCGGCATCATAACGGACGGGCAACTGGAAATGATTTAGAAATGTAACAGCCGGATCTCCAAATGTAGCAAAATTCCCCCCAGTTAACTCAATATACCACTTGGCAACATTTCCAGTTAAGGTGCATTGAAACAATCTCAACCTAATCGAATCATCAATCAGGGAGTTAGAAGAACACCATAAATGGAAGGTGGTGATATGGTCAGCCAGGTCCTCTCCATTATTGCCTTCAAACTTTGGAATGTCTGAAGGTAGTTTGGTGGGAACCGGAGGCCACCCTGGACTATACTGGATCGGATCATTCGTCAATTTCGACAGATCTGGCAAGTTTAATGTTGCCAGAAAAGGTAAACGAGGCAGAGCCTGAGGATTCCATCCTTGATGGGATGAATTCCCTACATTCTGAAAAGAATACCCTGGATTTGATAAGGCACCAGGTTGCCAGAAAGAACTCATAGAAAAAGGAGAAGAACCTCCTCCCAACAAAGAGTTACCAAAGACCGGACCAGTTCCCCCTCCTGAAGTATTGAATGAAGAAAGCCCCTGATAGGGGCTCCAGGCATTAGAAAGAGTGGAAAATTTTTGATAAGCACTCGACGAAGGGAAAGAATTATTCCCTTGGTGACCAGTGTAAAACTGATTCCCTGCACCCACTGTAGTGAATACAAGGTTCCAACCTGTAAAAGTAGTCGAATTCTGACATCCAGACCAAGGGTTGAAACCCTGAGTCTGAGAAGTAAACGGAAAGGACCCTAAAGAAGGATTTTAACTAGGAATATGCCTAGTTCCGAAGGGGAACCCTTGGAAAGAAGTTGATCCACTAGCCATGGAAGACATGGGTGTAGATCTAGCTGCAACAACGGAAAAGGAAAAAGAAGGAATCCCACTAGTGGGAATTCCAAAACAAAAGGGACCAGATTGAGAAGCATGTGCTTGGGTGAAACCAGAGCCAAACACAGCAGTACTAGAAGCAATCGAAGATATAGAAATAGTGCCTCCTCCTTCCACAGAATCAGGAGTCTGAATGCCTGCAGCAGTCACAGCTGAAGTCGCGTTCCCAGTCGTGGCCATTGAAAGGTATGAATAATATGGAGGATCTTCTGGTCTTGTAGACTCAGGTCCGATGTACTGAAAAAATAACAGATAATCAGGAGGAAGAGGATATGGAAGCGACTCAAAGGGTTGAGGTAGTTCCTCTACTTGTACTTCTTCTTCCTGCGGAAATAATACTCTCGAGGTGAGCAGAACGCTCCTCTCGGAACCAACACCGGAGCCAATTACAAAACCTTCAATCCCTTGTGGAGGATCTCTCTCCACTGCGTCATATGCCACAGGGTGATATTCACCTACTAAATTACTCCTACGCCTTCTTGAAGAAGGCTCTGGACTCTCGGGAGATAACCCCCGGATTCTCCTCGATCGACGAGGCGCTTGATCAGCCACTTTAACAAATTTTAATTAGACTAAAAAAAAAGTATAAAGCTAAGCAATCTAGGAGCAAAGATCACTCACTACAAAAAATCCCTGAGATACAATCAAGCAAACAGCCTTCAGGTATTTCCACTCCGGGTGATTAGGACCGGACACCAAAATACAAGAAAGCGAAGTATAGGACCTCCCAAAAGTAGTCTGGGATAATTACGGCCCAGGCCTACTAGCGAAGGTAACAGAAACAGTTACGCCAACCTCCTAACAATAGCCTTTGCCAGCACAAGTACCCAAGCTTCGCAAAGGCACCCCCTAGAAGTACTGCTGGAAGTGATATGACGTCTGCCTCAGGTACCACGGGTATTCCCCCCCGTAGTCACCTATGTGGAACCTAGGAGTGGCAACTATGGGCACCAATCCGTGTCAGAAGCCGGGTGGAACGGTCTTGAGGTCAGATCCAGCAAATCAGAGAGGGGGTATCTCTCTTCTCGGCCTTCACTTCCCCTCGCGCTTGACTCTCTGGAGGAGAGCTTTCTTGGTCCACCTAACGGAGTTGGATTTCGCTCAATTAATAAACTTCTATGTTTTTGTTTGAGCGGCCTTGGAGATTTAACTATCCACTCACCTAATCCAAGGCCCTACAACCTAGCTAGTTGGTGTATGACACTTAATAAAAAAATTGCTAGTTGTTTTTAAATTATAGCGCTTATTTTAATCGGCTGTTATATTAAGTCAAAGGGATACGGAAATGAAACTCGTGGTGTTTTGTGACGCAGAAAAGAAATTAATGAAAACCAAACTACATGCAAATGCAGTAATTGCCTTTCGATGAAAAGAAATTTCTACACGGGTTCTACGAGATTATATATTTTTTCTTTTCAAATATCAAACTCACACTCGCAAAATCTATGAAAATGACTACAAATGCTTAAGTGCACCTAATGCAAATAACTAAGAGCATGCAAATTCTAAGATGCAAATCCTAACAAAGCAAAGAGAAATTTCCCAACAATCCTTCAGTTCTATCACTTTTTTATTGTCCACAAAACTAGTTCCCAAAAGTAGAAACTCTCAATATGAAGACATCAAAATATGCTTGAAAACAAGAGGAAGAAACCAATGACAATTCCTTTCCAAAATCAAGTCAAAAACCAAAGGCAAGAAATCTCAACAAAGCTTCAAAAGATGTAACAAAATGAAAACAAAAATGCAAAACAAAAGCAAATGACAAAACAAAATGTTTTTTGAGCTTTTGAATTTTATAAAAAGAAGAGCTCGAAGAGACCAAGAAAACTATCAAATCCCAAGCCAAACAACTCTGAATTTCAAGCAAAACTTCAAAAATGCTCCAAATATTATAGGGCTACTTAGTAGCAAGATTTATATGAGAAAAAGAAGACAAGAAACTCAGTAACTCAGCCCAGAAGAATAGTACAACCTTGCTGCAAACAAAAACTTCAAAGAACCAAGAAAGACTCTTCAAAAAATTGCAACAAGACCTAGTCAACTAAACTCAAGAAAACCAACCAAAAAATGGGCAAAAAATCAAAGTGCAAAGCAAGACACAAGGCTAGGAAAGAGTATATGAGCAGAAGCTCTCTGTTCTGATTAAGAAGAACAGCCAAGAATCCCCAGAAAGAGATCTTGGTACTCGAACCAGAAATGCAAGCACTAAAAAACAAGATTTGCCTAATAAGCCAGTCTTCAACAAAGAGAGAAAAAGACCAATGACCACTTTCAACACAATCCAGAGGATATAAAGACACTGCAGGAACAGGTCTCCGCAGGCAGACAAGACTAAAAAGTCAAGAAATCAAAAATTTCAAAATTTTCCCAAGCATACGCTACTTGACAGTTTTGAAACAAGCGTGCATACGCGACTGTGTGAAAGGAAACCCGCGTATTAGCGAATTCCTTTGAAGAAAACTGCATGTATACACGTCTGTGTATATACAAACTCACATATGAAAGGGTAAATAATGAAAAATAAAAAAGATCAAGCCTGGATAAAGAACCAGGTCTTCAGTCTCACTGAGAAAAGTTAACTGGATTGGTAATAATGATTCAAACTGTTGGAAACCTTTAAAACAGCTGAAACCACCCAACAGGGGAATCAAAAAAATGCGATCCCCAGTGGAGTTGCCAGTTCTGTTTCGGGAAATAACACCCTAGAGGTTTGTTGGGTCAAAACCTCCACAGATCAGGGCATGCTATTCAAGAAGGACTCACACAACCACACTTGCATGCTAAAAACTAGATAACATCGATAGTAGAACTCACCCGTAATCCTACGTTTGATGTAGATCCCGCAGGGTCCGAACCCCCAGCAACCCTTCTTCCTCCTTAACCTGAAAACCAAGAAGAAACGTGCATGGAAATCTAGTTGTACAGCATATAATTACCCTAAATGTCAGTGAAAACCATGTGAAACATCATGTAAACAATAATAAATGCTTAAATAATAATCTTTTCACATTACAAGTAGATGTTAACACGTGACTTCAGAAACAAGATGGTTCTTCTTCATTATGAACAACATGTACAGTAATAAAATGTGGAGAGATCACCTGAATCCTTCCACGATCTTCGAACAGACCATCGTCCAGATCCGTCCCGCCCTTGCCTCGCTAAGATACTTTCAAGACTTGTGCACTCGAGATGGCATATAAACTGATGAAAATCTCCAGGAAACAAGGGTTTCCTGTAAAAATCTAGGAAAGTGCAGGAGGCACGGGAATTCAGACTTGAATTGGGATTCCAACAGAGTATAATTTCTATAAATTTCTCTCTCCCTTAGGCCATACACATGAGGGGCTTTTATACTCCCTCAAAGTAGTTTCAATCTGTTGGAAACAATTGGCCACGTGCTGGGGTGGTTGAACTACTAGAGTAACCATCAACCCAGCCCGAAAATAGGGAATTTTTATATTTTTTTTTAATATTTTAATGGCATACGCAGAAAATTACATGTGGACTTGCGTATACATGCGGAAAAGTCTGAGCATACCAGCGTATGGGATTTTTAACACTGTTTTTTATGAATTTTTTTCAAGTCTGTGGGAATGGGTGCCCAAGGCCATAAAGACAATCATGAATCACATGAGGGTGAAAAATGATGCTATAACATTAATAAGCCACACTAACTTTTGTTATCTTACCTTCAAGTTTCCTCCATGCTTTGTATATTAAAACCTCTGTCTTAGACTCTCATACTCCATAATCTAGCGTTGCTGGAAAATTTGAGACCATCCATTTTCTTTGGTTAACAAACATGTCAATGAATTTATATATCGCCCCACACGTAATACCAACTCACCTTGATTCATTTCTCATACGCGCTCACCAATCCACTTTTCTATTTACGACTGCCAATCAACATTAATCTGGTCCACGTTGTCCCAACTTACCTCTTCAAAGCTATGTAAAAATCCTTATTGGTTTTTGAAATCGTCCTCTCAATTCCACTTCTTAGCTATTCCTGGTTCCAACTCTTTGGACCAGTTGACTTACAGTTCTTCGCATTCACCTTTACACTTGTATCATTCGTTGGCCACTTCATGTCATCTCCATTTCCATCATTCGCCTTCTCGTTCAGGCCAGAGTAATCTACTGCCATTCCACTACATTTTCCTCTGATACCACAAATGATACAAGATGAAAAATTCCACTTTAAAATTTCTTTACAAAATGTTCAATTCTATTAAGGCCCAGGTTTACTCTTCAAAATGATGGAATTGATCCATTCTTTAGTACTTTGTATGCAATCCCAAATACCTCTCTATTTATCTTCAGTACTTTGTATGCAATCCAAAATACCTCTCTATTTATACCTATAATAATGAAATATTGCAGCTTTATGCAAACTCCAGTTATTACAATAATCGATGAGTCCTCAAAGGACCATTTTTATTGTATATAATAATAACATGATTAAAAATTGCATTTGGGATCCATAAAAAAAATAAAAATTCAACTCAGTATGGAGCCAACGCTCATCTCAAACAAGCCAGAGATGGAAATTTTCAAGCCTGTTCATAGCATTTACTATCGGTCTTCCAAGTAGCGATGGTCAAGACGTAACATTCAACCCATGGCATAGTCTGTTGTGCGTGGTATTATGTCACGAGGCTTGCTCTTGCAGGCGTGAATTGCCCATACCGTAGCTCCCACCGGTATTAACGTGCTGCCTACCAGACATTACACCCGCTCGAGCTCTTAATCATATGTCGTCGCATGTGATACTTCCCCTGCCAAGTGCATTAAGAACCTCACCAGTGATGCGGCTTCACACTTACTGCAGAGTTATGATTTTCGCTCCAAATCCTGGATCTTCCAATAGGATCCATGTGGCTTTTGGCATCGATCCTTGAACCTTATTCAACTTTGACACTATGTTCAATGGAGATCATGAATCTCGACTCTTGCTTCATGAAATTTTCCTTGAACAACTCAGAATGATTAAATTCAAGTGAGGAAAAGATGATATCGAAGACATTGAGCAGAGTAGCTTGGATTTCAATTCTTAGTCACTTTCATGGCGTCACGATTTGTGGAAAAACATTCTCATGCTACACATCCGCTGTCTTCTGAACCATCTTCAAGCTTTTGAGTTCTTACTAACATATCACAAACATTTGTGGTTTGTAGATCTCACATGATCACGTCTTTCACAACTCTCACAAATTTCTCTTCATTTCAATGTCCACACACAACCTCCACTACCGATATCTTCCACACATACTGCTGATGTCATATGCTGAACGCCGTTCACAGCCATAGACCACGCCACCTGTGGTATCTATGTCACGATATCGATGCCTGATATCATATGCCTAATGTTGCCTTCACACAATGCGTTAAGGCTTTCATGCCGACTCCGTGAACTCACAATCGAACACTCAATCACAAATCTGTGATCTAGTATTTGTTGTTCGTGTTTGATTTCATTCTCGTTCCTGCAGTAAACACACTCATACATGACACACATATATAATTGTAGAGATTAAATTCACTCATTTATCTCTTGTCTGTGGCTGCACTCATTTATTCCATGCCATGATTTCCTCCACACAAATCTCAACTTAAAATCTAATTTAGATTTATCTTTTTTTGGACTCAACTAAGTCCTTTTTATGGAATTCCTAATCCCTAGATTATCTACCTAATTCAACTCCACTCATATCGTTAATTATTTAAGGAATATTTACAATAATCCTCACATTTATATTTTCTCTCCTAATTAATTAAAAATGAATAAAATAATTAAAATATCTCACCCCCTAAATTACATAAAGGAATAATAAAAATTTAGCTTTGATGCTCCTACATCATTTGTCATTATGTGTTTGTCTGGTTTTGTCAAGATATGACTGAAATGGCTCACCAACAAGGCTCCCATATCATGACGTTGTACTAGCCTATTTCCTCCTGGATCTTTCAGTGAGAAAAAACAATTATGCTGTCTCCTTTGAATGATAGCCTTATGAAAAAATTTAGTATTTATGCCCCCTTCTCTTAGCCAATGTATACAAGATTTTTGTTTCCATATAATTTACTGCTACTTACTGCGCTCTCCTAGTTTACTTAGAATGTTGCCTTCTTCTATCACCAAATTTTTTGTTCTCCCATATAGAATCATTTGTTTCTGAATTCGTTTCATTCCTCCTTGTATTCTTTCCTTATCTTGCTGAATGTTTTTGAACTCTGTTTTATTCGATTTTTTAATTTGTTATTTTAAGTCTTTTAGATGAAGTTGTAATGAATGCATCCTATTCCGTCCTTGAGCTTGACTTGATTCCCACCATCCTTTATCTTTCTCTAGGAAGGTTGGGTCCCTTAGACAAAATGCCTCAAATCGAAATGGCCGTTTCTTATTACACTCCTTCATATCAACCTCCATACATAGATCAGATCCCAAGCTCGAAAGGATAGAAGCCTCATAAAATATATCATTGCTGACCAGGGCTTCTGATGCTAAGAATCTACCAAGCCTTGAGGGTACTTTTTGAGAACCCCCTCTTCTATTATTCCAGGTGTACTTTCCATTAACTGTGGGAATGGCAACTAACCTCAAGTCAGTTACCAGATCTCTAAATAGTTTCATTTTAGGCTCTTCTCTTCTTATTCCTCCTTTTTTTTCTTCTGTTAGACTAGTGATCATATTGAAATCACCTCCTAACAGCTAGTATTTCTCATTATGCATATTATTAAGCATTCTTATGTTGTAAAGGAACACTGCCTTTTCTCCTGGAATATGAGGCCTATAAAATGATGAAATATTAATTTTTCCTGTCATCCCAATTTGTCTAAACCTGCCAGTTAGAATGCGAGGAATGGCTATTCCCCTCGAGCTACCTCTCGAATCTTTGGCCATTGCTTCATAATTAGGTTTCAAGAATTTCAGGATTTCCTCAAGTCTTTGCCTTGAAACCTTGGTTTCCTAAAGAAGTATCACCTGTTTCTTCTCTGTCTTTAATATTTCTTTTAATTATCTCTGCTTTCCTTTACTATTTAGGCCTCTCACATTCTCGGATATCACTTCCATTGGGAAAATTTATGTAGTTGCTGGAATACCGTTGATAACAGTATTACCCTTCCCGAATTAACTAACATTTCTCCTACCATTTGTATCGATTCTTGTAGATTCTTTCGTCCCCTCTTCTTTCCTCCTTTAACTTGGGTGTTGGGTTCCTAAGAAGGAGCCTTCTGTGAGTGCAAATTATCCATTATTTCCATTTGTTTCTAAGATTGGGAGGTCAAGTATTATTCAAAGGTTTCCTTATACAACCTCTTCTCGTCATCTGGTATAAATCTATCATCTACATTCTTCCATTCTTTCTATAAATTTTTTAACACTAATTCTTATGTACTTAACTCCTCCTTGCTAGTGTCCACCTCCATGGCTGATTTCTCCACCATTTGCGATTGGTCTTCCCTCTCTGTTGGTCCCACTTGTGCCTTTATTTTAGTCTTCAATGATTTTTGAGTTAGCGGTCCCTGGCCTTCATCATTAGTCTATTCAACTTCCTTCGAATTTTCCCCAATATCCTGCACCATTTCATATCGGTTTTGATTATTCTTCTATTTTATTGAACTGTTGATTTTATTTTCATGTGTTTTACCATTATTATTTCTACTTGTAACAGTCTTAAATCCATCTTATTTTTCAGGTGGCCTTCTGCCTCCATCTGTTTACTTCCCCTCCATTTGGTCCAGATTGTTGAGAGGATAGGTTTTGTATAGGTTTCCATATTCATGGCACCTCCGGCACCTAAACAGAATATGTTCGTAATCAATAAGTTGATGCCATACTTCCCCTTCATATTCCAACTCGATTAGTTTTGGTAAAGGCTCACATATATTCATATAGACATAGATATAGGAAAAAGAGATATACCTACCTTGTCGAGTTGTTTTAGCTATTTTAACAAAGCTTCCAAGTGATTTACGAATACCTTCCAAGATTTCAGGGTCCTAGAAATCCACCGGTAATGCAAATAGCCGTACCCAAACCGGCGCAACCATAAATTTTTCTTGGTCAAGGTTATATCATTCTTCCCACTGTCGCAAGAATAACCCTGCATTATAATAGAAATACGGGCCTCCCTAAAAAATGCTTTCTTTATATATAGGATTTGTAAAAATTACTGTAAAGAATCCTCTGGGCCCAATTTTCATATCTATGTGGCCCTTATGTTGCCATTTTACCTGTATCCATTTGAGAAAATCCTTCTGTGTTGGCCATATTCCTATGAATTTTCAGATTAAGGCATGGTCCTTCATATAACTTCGATATTGATCCAGTTTATTTGCAGGAATGACAAAAAGAGGTTTCTTTGTGGCTCTTAGCAGACATTGGCCTCTAGTTTTTACCTGCCATTGTGCTCCTAGCACCGGGCCTACATTGGGGGTGGATCCTCCTCCTTGGGATTTTTTTGTTGTTATACTCCCCTCCTGTCACATTCCGGTAGTAGGGGATCTCTCCCCCACCTGAATATGTTACCATCCAATTGCTAGATTTGTCTCTGATTCGTTGCTCCTTCCTCGTATTATGCGCTGTCAGATTATCAGTACTATCTAAATCCTAGTTGATCCCCGAAACATAACATCTCTCACATTATTCATTATATTATTCACATAGATTAATTTGTATTGTCGTATTTTAAAGAGGACTCAATTTTATTTGGAAAATATTGGAAATTCTGGTAGGATTTTGAAATATCTGGCATAAATTTTTTGAAATCCAGATTATATTTGTAAATATTTTGCATACCCAGAGTTATTCATAGTACTGAATCCATTTTCACCATAAAAAAGCCATCCAAAAACTTGTAGAATTAGATTTTCAAAAAAAATGTCAAATTTTAACCAGAATTCTTTGTCGTGGCTACATTATGAATTCTATAGAAAACTTTATTTTTATTTATTTATTTAGGTTATAAATATAATATTTTTATAAAATTTTAGAAGATATTATAATGTGAAGAACTTTGGTCTAAAGAATATCATTTTCAATTAATTTTTAATTACTCAATTGTTGAGTTGGAGTAGATTTGAGTGTTGAGAACATAACATTCAACTTTCAACACTTTTATTAACTCTTAATCATTAAATTTTTAAAAGTTAAATCAATAGAAAAAAAATTGTATATACCAATTTATATAATATTAAATGCTAAAATTATTCCACTCACCAAAAATTCTATATTTAATTTGTTCCCTCTTACCCGTAATAAACGACAAAGACAAAGGTATCGGTTTGTCATGTGCCAAAAATCAAGAAAGGGCACAAAAAAATCAAATAATGGTCTCTCCTTTTTAACCAGAAAGCTTAAATAAAGAGATTGATCCATGATTCTCATCCACCTATTTACATTTGGGACCATGAAAACATAGTTACCAATCAAACGAGAACTATTACCTCAAAACGAGAACTCTAGCCCAAAAAAACTCAAAAAACATGAAAAGCCATCCAAAAAACAAATTTTTTTCTTTAAAAAAGGATTGAAAAAACACCCTCAAAATAAAAAG
Organism: Pinus albicaulis; assembly: GCA_034641835.2. Lineage (NCBI taxonomy): Eukaryota > Viridiplantae > Streptophyta > Pinopsida > Pinales > Pinaceae > Pinus > Pinus albicaulis. The sequence continues at coordinate 1,237,256,467 of CM076578.1, forward strand.
TGTTGATGGTGGAATAACATCACCAGTTTTTTGTGTGCAAAAAACAACTTGAAAGCAAAAAGTGTTGATGCTGAAATAACGTCGCCAAATCTCTGTATGCAAAAAGAAACCTGAAAGTGAAAAGTGTTGTTGCTGGAATAACGTCGTCAATTTTTTGTGTGCAAAAAAACCCTTGAAAATGAAAAGTGTTAATGTTGGAATAACATCTTTTTCTTTTCGGAGTAAATTGTTAACAATTTTTAATAATTACATTAAAGATAAAATATCAGGACTCTAAAAAACTTTAAAATTTCAACGATAAACATGACATTAAAGATAAAATATCAAGAGTCTTAAAATTGCAACAATTTTTACGCATGGTATTAAAGATAATCTATTGTCATGTCTCTAAAAAGTCTTGAAAATCCAGGGATGACATTCAAGTTAAAATATCATCTTTATGAAAATAAAATTCCAACAATTTTTAGACGTGGTATTAAACATAAAATATCAGTTGTAAAAAAAATAAAAAAAAATAAATAAATCAAAATCAAAATTCAAAAGAAAATAAAAAGGAAAAATTAAAAAAACACACAATTTTAATGAAAAAATTAAAAATTAACCCAAAACAAAAAATCAAAAACAAATATTATTTCTTTTTAATTTATAAAAAAAAAAAATAATTTAAAAAACCACATAATTAAAAATAATAATAAAATAAAATAATTAAAATTAAAAAAAAATTAAAATTAGTTAAAATTAAAAATAATAACAATAAAATAAAATATTAAAATAAAAAATATTTTAAATTTAGAAATTTAAATTAAAAATAAATAAAAATAATTTTTTTAAAATAATAAAACTTTAAATGAAAAAAAAAATAAAAAGAAAATTTAAATAATAATTGAAATTTAAAATGAAAATACATATAAATTTATGAAAAATACATTTAAAAAAAAAAAATTGGGATTCAACTACGTTAAGTTAGTCATTCATCTATGACCATTTCCATGAGACGTAGTCGTAACTCACTAATTTCTCATGATTTTTGAATAGTCCACTTAGCACTCATTGCATCAGGTGATGCTCACAAAGGTGAAGAAGTGGGATTGAAACTAGTGAATGAATCACATAGTGTTAATCATCACTTCCAGGGCTTGCACCCGGTAACCAGAACGTCTTGGGAGGTCACCCATCCCAAAACTCCTCTGGCTCAAGCGTGCTTAATTGTGGAGTTTTTCCCCACAATCGAGCCCACTTATCTTGCTACCCCATTTGCAAAACCTTAGCAAGTATTGTGCCTCATGAACCATTTAAAAAAAAAAAAAAAACCAAAAAAAAAATTAAAAAATATATATAAATTAAAAAAAACAAAAAAAAAACATTTTTGAAATTAAAAAAAATAAAAATAAAATAAATAAATAAATAAATAAATTAACAGAAAATTAACAGAAAATAAATAAATAAAAATTTAAAAATAAAAAATAAATAAAAATCACTGTCGTCGCCCACTGCCACCACGCTGGGGGCCGCAGGGCTCGACCGACGAGCGATGGAGAGCTGCCAGCTCTCTGACACCCGTCGGGCGAGCTCTGCTATCCCCAGGGCCGTAGCGGTGACTACCAAAATTGACCTAGGGCAGCAGTGATTCCTGAAATTGACCAAGGGCGACGGTGATTCCCAGAATCGACCTAGGGTGGCGGTGATTCTCGGAATTGACCCCTTGTGGCAATGATTCTCAGAATCGACCCATGGCGACAGTGATTCTCGGAATCAACCCTCCCCTCACCCTGGGTGCTGCGGGGCTCGGGTGACAAGCGTTGGAGAGCTACCAGCTCTCCGCTACCCATCATCTAAGCCCTGCGGTCACAGGGTGACGACGGTGGGTGATGACGGTGGGCGACGAAAACGATTCCTATTTTTTTATTAATTAATTTATTATTATTATTATTATTATTATTAATTTTTTTTATTAATGTTTTCTTATTATTATTATTTTTTTTAATTTATAATTTTAAATTTAATATTTTATTTTTATTTTTTATTTTATTTTATTTTTAATTTTAATTTTAAAAATATATATATATTTATTTTCTATTTTTTTTAATTTATTTTGGTAAGTTTGGTAGTAACTTTCATTTTTTTTTTTTTTCAACTCCATCTTCATCAACATGTCCATATACATCACCCCAATCGAGGAAGGGAATTAAACCCATGATAATTGCTATAAAAACCCGCCTCATCACCGTTTAACCAAGACCCACATACCTATCTTCTTAATTTTTCATTTTTTTGAAAGTTTAAATTTTTGAAATTAAAATATATATATATATAATTTGAAATTATATATGTGTGTGTGTGTTGTTTTAATTTAAATTTAAATTTTTATTGTTTTAAAATTTTTATTTGAATGTTGTTTTTAATTTTTATTTTTATTTTTAAATTTAAATTTATGAATTTTAGTTATTTTTTATTTTTTTTATTTTAATTATTTGAATATATATTTTTTATTTTAATTAGTTTTAGCCTATGTGTTGTAGAGCAATCGATGATGGGGTTCACTGTTAAGGTATTTCATGTGAAAGGTCACTGGTTCAAAACCGGTGCGTGATTAGGATGTGTCTAAACTACTAAAAATAAAATTTTAAATATTTTAATTATCATTTTAGTTAATTTTGCTATTTTTTTAACTTAAAGAAAATTGTTTTTTTTTTTTGTTAATTTTTATTTTTTGTCTTTAAATTATGAGTTTTTTTTTCTAACTTTTTTCTTTTTTTAATTATTTTTTGAATTTGTTTTCTTATTTATTTATTTATTTATTTATTTCTTGTTTAAAGTTTTTATCTTTACAAGTTATTTTTGTTTTTGTTTACATTTTTGATGTTTTTTTTCATATTTTCTATGTATATTTTTTTGTCATGTTTTTGTTGTTGTTGTTGTTTTTTTTTTTTTTAATGTCTTATTACCAAGATGAAAATCATCACTCTAAATGAAAAAGATTGATGTCACATCAACACTTTTCAAAATTAGCATGAGAATCATTAATATTTAAAAAAATATATTCATACTTCATAAATAAAAAAATTTAAAGTGTTAAAAAAAATGACTATTTTTCTAAATTGACATGATATTTAAAAAAAAATCAAGAAAAATTTAAAGTTCCAAAAATATCCTTAAAAAAAAAAAACAGGGTATTATACATCACCACTTTTCAAAATTGACATGAAAATCATGACATAAAAAAAGTCATAAGAATATTTAAAGAGCCAAAACTATGCTAAAAAGAGGGCGTGATTCTGCATTACCACTTTTCAAAATCGAGTGTCTTTTTTGCTACCTCAAAAAAACCGGACTAGATAATTTTCTTGTTTGATCAGTGACTATGTTTGAAATGAATATTGAATTTTAAAAACAATAATATTCCTATTTTTTCAAAAATGGTATATTGCACGAAGATATTTACCTATGATTACTTGATTTTTTTTCGACAAAGTAATTCAATTAAAGTAAGTATATATCAAAATATTTTTAATATCATGAAGATTTAGATAAATAAGCTCCAAGATTTTGAATATTTAAATAAATATGCTCCCAAGATTTTGAATTGTGATTATGATATACTGAACCAATAAATATTTTGAGGAAAATGTTATTTAGATATTCAAAATGTTATTTAGATATTCAAGATTATTTACTTTATTATATTAGGGATTAAATATTAGGGGTAATGTTATTTAGATATTTAAGATTATTTACTTTATAATATTATTATAAAAATATAATAAGAAGTTTTAAATTAAGATATTATATATTTAATAATATAATATGAAGTTTTAAATTAAGATATTATATATTTTGTAATTGTGAAATATTATTGAGATAAATTTATAAATTATTGATCATTAAATTTAATATGATGTGTTTGAATTTTAAATTTTTTAATAAAATATAAATATTAATTTATAATATACTATATCTAAATTTTGAAAATTTTAATGAAATGTAAATAATTTTATATATTAATATGCAAATAGATCATTTAAACATAACTATATTTTAATTTTATTATTATATATTTGTAATAAATATAGAATTACACTTTGTAAAGCATATAAATATAAAATTGCAATCATCACCGTGACTATGAAATTTAAAAAGAAATTTAATCTTTAGTTATAATCTTTAATCTTGAGTTATAATTTTTAGTTTTATTATTAGTATTTGAATATTTTAGTAATAATAATATGATTATTTTATCGTTATCATATTTTTTTATTGTTTATGTATACTTTATTATTATTAAATTATTCTTTGTTATCATTCTGATTAGCTTGTTATATGATTATTTTTTAGATCAATGTAATATTAATCTTTTACCTTAGAAATTTGGTATTAATATTCAAAATTGGATATAAAATTATATTTATAATAAAATAATAAAGTTATCTAACAAAAGAAAATGAGTGTCTAAATTTATCCATAATTATTATTAGAATTTATATTATAGTCGAAAAATCATTAATGGGTATTTGAATAGGTTGGAAGATGGACATCATGGATGGAAAACCAAGTGCTAGGGTTTGTCCTTTTTTATATGATGTGAAACTCACCTCCATTGGGATTCATATTGTTCCATGTGTGTTACATGATCAAAATCTCGAGGACGTTGAGCTTTTCCATGCACATGAATCAAGTCGTGGACGTTTTGGGGTTATCTATGTAGGGTTCAAATACATTTATGTAGATGGGTGCTAAAGTTCCATGAATATAGTTGGGGTTTAGGTCCTATGAAAGTCTCCTCTATCACAACCTCATCCAGGATCATTATCTTCCTCTACAAGTTTTACGAACATCTTTTCATCTATCTTGGCATTACAATCTCAAAGATGGTGCGACTGTGGCAAGAGAGGCTAATATATTTTTTAAGAAATCTTCTTCCCCCATTATTTTTTGGTCTTTTTATATTCTCGGCATGGTATTTATGGTAGGTCACGGCAATGGTCAAATGTCTCACATATGCAATCCACGTAGGAAGTGGTGTGTTTGGATTTGAGGATTCAGGATATATTATGAACTTGACCTGCGGAAAGGCCCAATACCAGAAATATGAAACAATATATCCCGAAACACAAAGACATCACATGAAAAGAGACAAGCTACGAAGATATTTTATTATTCAAAATCAAAATACAATGTTCACTTGCCTCTTCAAGGGGGGAACCTCCAATAGAGCATATCTAAATTGCAATGAGACATGATGATTCTTCCATTCTATCTAAGAATATTTATATCTTAATGACATCCAAAACCCTAATTATTAGTGGTCCCTTGCATAACATGGGTTAAACACTTTATTTATTAACTATGGCCCATTTATAACTAATTGTGGTCCCTTTTTTATAATTTGGTTCAACCACTTGCACTTATTATTAAAGTGGATAACCTCTTACAAGATTTATTGACTCAACTAACTAAATATGACTCAGACTAGGCCCTTTAGGATTATTACATAAATAAAGGGGTTAGGGTTGGACCCTAACATGCCCTCCTCCATCAAAATCAGCGTTGTCCTCAAGGATGCAGTTGCGGAAACTGATGAAGAATAGTGGTTGGTTCCCATGTTACATCTTCTCGAGGGGTGTCTTTCCAATTGATGGAGACTTCCTTGATCGTGCAGTCACGAAGATGTCTTGCATGAGTATCAAGGACCAGTTCTGGTTAGAGTCAAAGTGATCCTTCGTCATCCATTTTTGATAGAATTGTTTGAATCTTGTAATTTTTCCCCATAGCTTTCTTGAGGCATGATACATGGAAGACCGAGTGGATTTTTAAAGTAGTTGGTAAAGCTAGTTTGTAAGTGACTGCTCCTACACTTTGAAGTACCTGATAAGGCCCATAGAATTTTGGGGCTAGTTTCTGCAAGCCCTTTTCTTTGAGAGAGGTCTACTTATACAGTTGGATTCTAAGGAACACCTGGTCACCCACTTGAAATGACCTCTCGGAATGATGTTGGTCGGCCTATTGTTTCATTATGTTCTGAGCTTGATGTAGATTATCTTTGAGATGATGGATCATGTTGGCACGGTTCTATAGGAGCTGATCAAATTCCTGATTAATTTCTCACCTTTTTAGAATATTAAGATTTGACAAGTTGTTGTGAATGCTATTTGTAAGTAAAAAAATATTTTAATTAATTTTATACTTTAAAAACTTGGTTCATGAAAAGTAAACTTCATAGTTCAAAATCAACCAGCACATGCTCATTCACATATGGGATTTTATCGATAGTCAGTCAAAATTATTAAAAACATGCAAGATGATAACAAGAGTGAGTGTCATTCTCAGATACAAATTTAAGAGAATCAATGATGCTTTCTAACCAATAATTCATTATCTCATCCATTCAGTCAATGTTAAATGACATTCATGGATATGCCATGTCTCTCTTTTCTCTCGCCTCTCCTCATCAATCCATTACTTCGTTAGTCAATGTTCAAATGTATTCAATTGATATGTGTGTGTAATTTGTCCCTACCTTCACAGAAAATAACGTTAGGTTTAAAGTAGTGATGTTGATGGATCAATGAGAAAAACTTTTCCTTATCGAAAAAAAAATTAAATGTTTTGTGTAGTTTAGTTTAATTATTGAATTTTGAAAGATATGAAAAAAATTTCACATTTGAACAAGACCTATATCTTAAATAATCTTGCTTAGTTTTACATAAATTAGAGTAAAAAAAAGATAAAGACATATATGAATGGAAAAATAAAGTGTTTTTCAGTAACCATAGTTAAATTAGAATAAAAAAACAACAAAGACATAGATAAATCGGTAAACAAAGTGTTTTCCAGTTGCCATAAAGTATTTCTAAGGATCTGAGACTTATAATATCTAGACAATGGAATCAAAATCCTAGAACCATATTTCCAAACCAAAAATGTGTCTACCTTATTGCAATAAGAGAATATTGAAAAAGTGATTAAAAAAATATTTTTATCTTGCACTAAACATCTGTCAGCTAGAACTGAAAACACACACACACACACACACACACACACATATGCTAAACAAACTAGCAAAACAAATGCTCAAGAAGATATTTTTATCAACTACTATAAATGAAATAATAAATTAAGAAAATGTTGATGTTGTCATGCTTTATGTAATAAAGTCACAATTAGATTATTAATAAAAACTTAGATCAAAAGAAGGAAATTAACTATTAAATTAAAAAAATAATGATGTTATTAATATTTTATATAATCAACATATTTATATAAATTAAACGGTTTTTCTTTCCTGAATAAGACTAATTCTATTAAGAAAGCATATGGTATAATATGAAGTTACAATCAAGAGAAGCTAGATAGCAAGGAAACCGGAAATGATAAACTATCAACCTAGGTCCCGAAGAGTAACAATGAAATAAGCAAAAAGGATCACAAGGGGTAGCAGGGAATTAGTGGGTTAGACATAGGAGTCTACCCGGAATGGGTTGAATCTTCCATATGACATTTTTTCCCTTCTTTTTACTAACTTTTACCCAGCCATTGTGATGCAGCTACGCAAGAACCACTTGTAGACTGTTATGGGCTGAAGGAGGAGTCTCATTGTCTGAATCAGAGGTAGAAGGCTCATGAGCACATTTCTGCGAGTTCGGTGGATCAGTGGGTTCTGCAGGGCTTGTCGAGGGTGTGTCCTATGTTTTCTTTTCTTCCTTCCCTTCTGCTACATCCTCCTCTTCATCCGAGCTGAAGGAATCAATGTCATCCATGGGGGGTGGATCACATGATTTCCAACTTTTGGATTTCGACTTGTGATTTTTTTTCTTATTTTGGGCAATGAACATGGCACAGGAATTCTGAAGGTGCCCTGTTTGATGGCAATGGAAACATCGAAAGGCTTTGTTCTCATATTCCAGGGTGTATGTCCATAAGAAGTCCCCAATTTTGAGAATGATTTTATCAGATAGACCTCTACTCATGTCTATTTAGGCGTAGATTCTGTCGTAGGTGTATATTCCTTCCTCCCCTCTAGAGTGGTCCATTGCCAGAAAGTGCCCTACAGTGTTTCCTATCCCTTGGAAGACATCGAAGTGCCATACATGCACAGGGAGGTTCCAAAGTGTGACCCAAATGGGAAGCTTGGTGATTACTGCTGTAGAGGGGTCGAAGTCTGGGAGCTAGAGGGTGAGGAATAGCCCTGTTGTTACCCAAAACTATGGGCCTTATGTTAATGCTTTTTGATAATCTTCGCTGAAAGCAAACACAACTATGAAGAAACTCTTTGAGTAAAATAAAACCTTATTGTTCTTGGTCCAGTTAGAGTGGATCCATTGGTGTAGATCTGCAATGAGCAGCCATAGTCCATTAAATATGAAAATAATGGCAAATTCTGCATACTTTTGGAATTGATCATCCAACGATGGATGAGAGATTACTATGGAGGGAATTTCCTCTAGTTTATCCACTAAAAAAGGCTTGGTAGCCTCAGTAGGAAGGGATGATTTCTTCGGTGGTTGAGCATGGACACTATATTTGTAGGAGAAAGTAGGAGTCGAGGATGGTTGTCTAGATGCTCCCCCTCGCACACGAAGTGTTAACACAATAGAATCATCTCTTTTAATACTGTAAAAAGAAAGGGGAAGAGGGTCCTCTAGTTGTTTACCTTCATAGAGAAGTCTTTGAAGGGAAAAGGGTATCCCCAGCCTGTGTTTGAGGTCATAAGAGAGGTTCTCTAACAGATCCGTTGAGCGCACCCAATGCATCATGGTCTTGCCTAATAGAAGTGAGATCTGGATCTCAAAAGAAGGGGAAGAGAGATCTGAAAACACCTTCCTTCTAGTGCAGATATGAGATGAGAACGAGCTAGATCTCTGGTATTCCAACTCCTCCAAGTGTTGTTAGAGCTTGAAGGAGGTTAAAAGATGAGAATAACCACCATGAAATTGGGTTTTTCCAACCAATAGAGGCTCCTCTACACATCCAACATGCTTATCTGTAAGGCAGGGTTGCAACGAGGCATAGGCGATGGGAGAGTCTGTGTATTTGGTAATGCAGGCTCCAACTGAATTGTGGAATACCGCTTTACTAAACCTGACCTGATTCGCATCCCTGTTGCCGAAGGGGGAAGCCACAGGTATGAACGTTGTATTATTGTATTCGTCTATGTCTGTGGCAGCATATCTATTTGTGGCGGTGTGTTCTTCTAAAGCGGCGGCGGTCGAGCAGAGTGCTTCCTTAACAATGGCGGAAACAACAAAATTTTGTGGAGCTTTCAGCCAAGTCGGGGCCACCTCTCAGTGGGGAGCTGCAACCGGTGCAGCCATAAGTTAATCCACGGTAATGGTGACAGAGCGAGCATTAATCTCAACTTCAATGACGGTGACAACAACAAAGATGTGTGAAACCCTACCATAGTCCATTTCGCTCCAAGAGGTTCTATATAAATTAAATGGTTAGTAAAGAAAAACAAAACATTTAAATTATGGTACATTTTATATTATCAAGATTAAAAAAAACAAGTTTTCTTAGGACACCATGGTTTATTAATACTACATGCCCAATATCTACATTTGAAAATAAATTTGAACCTTTAATTTATACATATGATTAATAATATTTTAAAATAATTAGGAAAAATTCAATCGATGTCATTCACTTAAAATTTTTGTATAGTTAAATTAAAATTCTGAATTTTTTTTTTTTTTCTAAGTAGAAGTAATCTATTAACAGAGAAAATTATTTACATCAGGCTAAAGCCAGATCATTTCCCAGTGTAGTGGCATTTTGAACAAAAAACTAGTGATGAACACTGCCCTTCAGGAGGGACACGAGTGTTGAGTAGTTTTCAAGAAAAATCCCACGTAGGGGAGACATGGATTTCTGATTTTGGATAACATAGTTGAAAAAATAGGAACAAGCCCTGAAGTAAACATAAACATCATAAACTGAAACATGGACATCATGACAAACAGGAACAAGCCCTGAAGTAAGGGCTGAGACTGTGCACAAAAAAACAGGTAGAGAGGGTGGTGCTACTCATCGGGAGCTTCTTCAACGACCCTGCACCAGAGTTCATCCGGTTCCCCATCATCCTTGTACAGGTCCGCAATAGAATGGATCACCTTCCCAATTGTAGAAGGAACCTGCACCACGCTCTCATGACCCTCAGCATTCTGCGCCTCGCTCGTTTGACCTCTGGCAGTCTGCACCTCGCTCGCTTGACCTCCAGCATTCATCATCTCACTCGCTTGTCCATCATGCGCAGTGTTCACCTTCGGCTGTCCTTGTGGGGCCAAGTTGCCAATTCCCTGCAAGTTCAAATTCTCAGTGTGCAACGACCTAGCAAGTAGGCCCGAGGATTGAGCCACCATGTTTCCCAGCCCCTCCAGGCCAGAATTGGGAGCAGCATCTTGAGGTTCTTCGTGGAAAGCCATCATTATGAAGGTAGTAACCCGAGGATGACTGAGAGAACAATTGAAGGAGAAAGGCGCAGTGTGATTCTGTGCAGGGGGAGGTGGAGGAGTGGGGGAGCCAAGGTGGTGACTCGAGCGGAGCCGACAACCTGGATGAGCTCTAGACAGACTGTCCTCATGGGAGGAAGATGCAGAGGAGGTACTGGGAGTGGAGGAAGGACGCCGGAGCTGGCGTCAGGTGTTGCCTCTGCGACATCTCATTCTTTGCTGGAGGCGCGGCATGATTTCCGATGCGAGAGGGAGACCAGGATTCAGAGGGAGAGCCAGTCGAACAGAGGACTAAGACAATTGAGGATGAAAACAGAAAGACGCAAACATACAGATGCCCGCGAGAGAGAGGTGAAGATTATCACCGAGGTCAAGACAACAATTCAAACTGCTTCTCTTACCAGTGGTCGTGCGCAGGCTAGAGAGGTCGGCATCCAGAGAACACCACTGAGCGACAAGCGGGGGAACATTCTCCATACCAGAGTATTGCTTCATGATATCTATCGTGCAACGAAAATTCCAGAGCCATGAACCAGCAATAAATGGAAAAGTAACCAGCGCCATGTCGCAGTGCATAAGATCGTATTGAGAAGCGAAAATGGGATTGTAACCAGCGCCAGGCATAAATGCCATTAAAAACTGAGCAGCCTGGATTAAAAGCCCTGTGTCAGCAAACTTGCGGGTGGGCAGGTGTCTCGCTGTCCTGCACCGCCCCCATCCCATCAACCTAATCGCTTGCCTCTCCACCCACATCCAGTATTTCTGCATCATTCTGGACCAGTTTTTTTCACTCCTGTTGTTGATCATGATTTTGAATAATGTCTAGGGTACCTGTAAGAAGATTATTCTCATTGTCAACCCCCAGGTTAGCTAGTAGATCTACCACTTTGTTGCCTTCCCTTCTGGTGTGCTTGAAGAGGAGAGCTCTGTTCTTGTGGATCCACCTTTCTATGGCCATCAGACGTGCTTCCATTCTCCAAATATTGGCAATTTTGTTCGCATGAGCCCCGTTAAGGAGGTGATTGGCCATGTTGATGAGAATTTGGGAGTCCCCTTCAACCTCTAGTGGGAACAGCCCAAATCAGTTGGAAAGGAGAAGTCCCTGCCATAGACCTTCCAATTCAGCCAAATTGTTCGTGTCCCATCCAAGATTTCCAAAAAATATAACAACAGGATCGCCCTTGTGATCTCTGATGATGCCCCCAAAGCCTGCTTTGCCCGGATTCCCTTTTGAAGCGCCATCAAAGTTAAGTTTGAAGGTGTTCTTGGGAGGTGGCATCCATGAATTTGTGGCGTTGCCAGAGGTTCTAGGAACTCTGTGTATTGGTTTTCCCTGGTTAAGTTGAATGCTCCAATTTTCCCAAATGGCAATTTCTGTGGCCAAAGTGGGGAAGTCCTCAGTTTCCCAGGAATGCAAAGCCAAGTTTTCTGTGAGGTTGATACAGAAGTTCCTCCAGATTATGTCAAGAGGAGTTTTTTGATCCTTGAAAATGCATTTACTTCGCTCTTTCCAGATGGTCCATAGGAGTAGACCTGGGATAATTCTCCAAAGTTGGTTTAATAATTCGCTTTTGTAAGGATTTTGATGCCAATTTCGAATAGAGATATTGATGTCTGCAGAGGGCCTACAATTTCTTTGACATCGAAAGCTGACTTTCTCCCATAATTGAGTCGCCAAAGAGCAGGAGTTTAGGAGATGTTGTTGCGTTTCCTCCTGAGCATTGCAATTGGGACAAATTAAGCGTCCATGGAAGCTTCACTTCCTTAAGTTATCCCAGGTGAGGATTCTTTGGTGTCCCAAGAGCCATAAGAATGAGGAGACTTTGGGCCAAATTCCTGAACTCCAAATTCTGTCCCAAAGTGGATCTTTGGGCGTAGGATCTCTGCATAAGATTTTGTAGGCTTCCTTGGTGGAGAAGGATCCCTTTGGGGTATATCCCCAACGCAGAATGTCCCTGTTGTTTGAGGTTCTGATGCATCTGGTTTGAAGTTCTGAATTTAAAGCTTCCTTCATATGCTCATCACTGTTCTATAATATTCTTTCAGCCTGCTTCCATTGTCTGAAACCCTGCTCACCTGTGTCTATCCATTGTTGTTGAACTGATTCCATCTACTGCAGATCCCAATCCGGGCCAGGAGGCAGTTGGTAGATATTAGTGAGTTTAGGGAATTGGTCCCAGGAATCCATCCAGAATCTAGCGGTGCTGCCATCTCTTATTTCCCATAAACTGTATTGTTGTATGAGTAGATAATGTTGTTTAGCCGCGTTCCATATGAGTGAGCCTTTCTCTGTGGGTGTAAATCTAATGAGTTCTTCCTATGGTCTGTGGTTTGCATACTTAGCCGTCCAGATGGTAGCCCATGGCTTCTTGGGGGATTTGAGCCTGTTCCACCAAATTTTAGCACTCATAATGGCATTGTTGTGAGTGGGATCACGCAAACCTATTCCTCCCTGTTCCTTAGGCCTGCAGACCATTGACCATTTAACCAGAGCCCACTTACGATTAGTACCATGAGATCCCCATAGGAAATTCCTCTATAGGGCTTTGATTTTTTTGAGGACCCATTTTGGTGCCGCCAATATTGAAAACAATTACAGGGGCATAGCCTGTAGCACTGCTTTAATTAGGACTATTCTTCTTGCTATGTTTAGAGTTTTGTGAGTCCAAGAGGAGAGACGAGCTTCAATTTTTTCAAGGATTCTATGCCAAGAGGCATGCTTTAGAGCAGATTCAATTAAGGGAGCACCCAGGTATGTGTAAGGGAGATTGGCAATGGAGAAGCCCAGAATGCGGGCGATATCCGATTGAGTGATTTGAGGGGTGTGAAAGAAGAAGATTTGGGATTTAGCTGAATTTATGATCGCTCCCGAGGCAACCGAGAAGTCATTCAAGAGGGATTTGAATTGGGAGGCTTTATGAACTGAGGGGTAGAAAAACAACATGTTGTCATCCACAAACTGCTGGTGAGTGAGGGCTGGGGAGTTGTGGACTGAGATACCACAAAGCTGCCGGGATCTAAGGACATTTTTAAGATGGCGACCCAGGCCTTCGGCCATTAAAACAAAGAGGAAAGGGGACAGGGGGTCCCCCTATCTGATACCACGGGAAGGGCTGAAAGGACATGAGGGAATTCCATTTATGAGAATAGAAAAGAAAGAGGAGGAAATAAGGCTCGAGACCCAGCGAATCCAAGTGGGGGAGAAACCAAAAGCATTTAACATTTTTTGAATGTATGTCCAGCTTAATTTATCAAAAGCTTTTGAAAGATCAATCTTGAGAATCATACCTGCCTGATTGGAGTGCTTGAGGGAGTGTATGATCTCATGCGTGAGGATAATGTCGTACAGAATTTGCCGACCTTTCACATATCCGGATTTCTCAGGCGAGATAAGTAGAGGCAGAAGCGGCTTCATTATGTTAGCGATCACCTTTGAGATAACTTTGTAGATGACATTGCATAAGGCGATCGGTCGGAATTTGTCTGCCGTGCTAGTATTTTCTTCCTTGGGTATAAGAGCTATGAAGGTGGCATTTAAAGAGGGGAGGAGCCAGTGCATAGAGCGTGATTCCTCCACCACTGACCACACCTCATCTTTGATGAGATCCCAAAAATTGTGAAAGAATGTAGTCGTGAAGCCATCCGGCCCGGGAGCCTTCCCCTCTTTGAGTTGTTGCATGGCCAAGTCCACTTCCAAAGTCGAAACCGGGCGCAAGAGAAGCTGGTTATGCTCATCTGTGATTATCTTTGGAATGTTTTGAGTTATTTTATCTATGGCTTCCTGTCTGTCCAAAAGAGGTTCTTGATGCACATCTTGGAAGTGCTTGATGAACTTCGTCTCTATCTCTGCGTGGTTTTCTAATCTTTCCCCTTCCTGATTTTTGATGAAAGTTATTATGTTGTGCATTTGTCTTTGAATAGTAGTTCTACGAAAGAATTTGGTATTTCTTTCGCCCTCTTTTAGCCATCTGATCCTAGATTTCTGCCACCATAAAATTTCTTCCTGCTTATATCTTTCCTCCAGTTGAGAGTGAAGATGCTTCTCCTGCTCCAATGATCTTTCCATGTGGCCTTCTGTGATGATTTGTTGCTGGAGATTCCTCAGTTCTTTATTTAGGTCCTGCTGAGCCTGGAAGATTTTGCCAAAAGTGGATTGATTCCAGCTCTTAATGTGGGCTTTGAGGTATTTAAGTTTTTGTTGACATTGAAACATTTTGGACCCTTCTGGCGGCTTGAAATTCTTCCAAAAAGAGATGATGAGGTCATTGAAAGTAGGGTGAGAGAGCTAGAAGGCTTCGAAGCGAAAAGGGCGGCGCATTGTGTTCCCCCGTCTTTGCCATTGAAGGGAGATTGTCCAGTGGTCAGAACCTGAGTAAGGGAGAATGGAGGTAGAAATGTCTCCACCTAGATGGACCACATTGTCCGAAATAATAAATCTGTCAAGCTTGGAGCCTATTAAGTGCTGACTTGTCCGCTGGTTGCTCCAAGTGTGAATTCCATTGAAGTATTGCAGATCAATCAGTAGGTTGCTTTCTATGAAATCTTTGAAGTGGCTAGATTCTTGTTCCAGTTTGGCTCTGCCTCCCATCTTTTCCTCCAGCTTGGTGATCATATTAAATTCACCGCCCAAGATCCAAAGGGGGTGGATTCTGTCAAGATTTATCGCTCCTATTGTGTCCGGAAGAGCGATCTTGCTTCCCACGTCCTGAGGGAAATAAACATTAGTAAGGTGACCATGTATGTTTGTTCCTATGATGTGGAAAGTAGCTTGTATGATGTGGTGGGACGCATGGAAATCTGAGAGAGAAATGGCTTGAGTGTTCCATGCTATGGCTAACCCACCAGAGGCGCCCGAGGCATCCACAGCAACTGAGTGACATCCAGGCCAAGCTCTGGAGAGAATATTCTCAAGAGTGCGACTATTACATTTTGTTTCTTGCATGAATAAAATCTGAGGCTGCTCCTGCTTTATCATGTTTTTTATCATTCTGAGTTTCCCAGGACTGTTAAGCCCTCTTAGATTCCATGAAGTGAGCTTCATGATTCACTATTTGGGAGAGGCTTAAAATAATTTGTCAGCTTCGCATATCTACCTGAGTCTACCAGGATTTTACCCACTGTGATAGTCCTTTCCAGATCTGTTTTCCTCCTGCGCTTCTTAGAGTCTTTAGGGAACTGATTGCCATCCCATCGACTACCCGGTTGAATCCCTAGCTCTTTCTGTCGAAAGGCTCTGGAGATGACTACTTCCAAAGTCTCAAGCTGATGGTCTGGGATCTTATCAAACTCTTTCCTTCTGCAGGCTTGTTCGAGTTCAAAGATGTCAAGCCCTTTAAGATCGATGCTTTCCGGTTCTTCCTCCATGTGCTGAGCTTGACCGTTTTTTTCTAAAAATTGATTAGGAATACAGTCAACATCCATTCCATTCGGTTTCCAACTTGGATCTTTCAACGAGGTTTCACCATGCTCGACCTGAGCTCCCAGGAAGGGAGGTAAGGGGGAAGAGTCAGGCGGTGAAGAGAGCAAGGTCGGTTTGGCCGCTTGGGAGGCCATAAGGTTTTCTTGAGGGGCAGATTCAGTGGCAGTGGCCAGGGCTTCGAAACTATTGCTGGTGGAAGGGATGGAAGGGGTAGCAATGGAGGATTTTTTCCCAGAAGACGGTTTCTTATGAGCCTTCCTTCGATTGGTAACTTTGGCGAACCCTTTAGGAACAGAGGAATCCGGATGATCAGAGGCTGAAGGCTTGGAATTAAGTGGGCAATCCCTAAAAAGATGGCCATGAACGTGACATTTGCGACACGGGAAGGGTACATGTTCAAAGTCTAGGGGCTGGATCCATTCAAAATAATCGTGATAGAGGCTTACCGAATCTGGGAGGGCATGGTCCAGGCGCATATAGACACAGATGCGAGCATAAGAAGAGTACCGATGCAGCTTCATTTCCTCAGCAATTTTGATGAACTCTCCCAGCCCCTTGCCTATATCTTTTAGAGAATCTTCATCCCAGTACTCCAACGGGAGCGAGTACATCCTGATCTAGACAGGGGCCCAACTGAAATCTTCCTTGTCAGGGTTGAACCGTTCTACCCAGTCCCTTAGATATAAGCTAGCTGAGTTGAAGAAATAAGGTCCTTCATACAGAACCCTATTACGATCTTCGATGTAGTTAAATATTGTAGTGAAAAAAGCCTTAGGTCCTAGCTGAAGGGTGACATGCCCTTTTGGTTTCCATTTGGCAGAAATCCACCCTTGCATAGCTTTTTTAGTGGGCCAAAAACAAATGAATTTACCAATGAGGGCATGATCCCTCATGTACTGGATTTGACCGTTGATTCTGTGACTTGGGAGCTCGATTTTTGGCCTTTCCGCCGCGATTTTCTTGTAGGTTGTTGATGTCACCGTGGGATTTTCTTGTTGTCCTGATTCTTCTTCCTGTACTGCATTGCTCTTATCTGCTGAGACGTTTGTCGATTCATGCTATGGAGCGCCCTTGTCCTCTGGATGCAGATGATTCGCGTCAGAGTCCTGCAGGGGTTTCTCGGTGAATTGTTTGTCATTACTTGAGGGGGAGGACTGTGCGCCCCCCCTGACGAGCCATCCATTGCAAGTGAAACAATGCTAAATCGCGCGTTTCTAGGCTGGAAGAGCGAGTGCAAGGCAGAAAGCGGACTGTGTCAGAGGTTACAGTAGCAGGGTATGAGCGGGAACCCTAGCAGAGCCGCCAATTTGTCCCCATCTAGGGTCTCAATATTACTATCATAAAAAGGTAGTGGGCTTGGCCCAGTTTAGACTAACTACTCGCATGACGAGCTACGACCTTGCTCGGGATCGAACACAAGACCGGTCCGTCATTACGAGGCCGACTTTACCACTACGCCGCCTCCACGACCTTTCTGAAAATCTTTTTCCAAAATCAACATATTTAATTAAATAAAAAATTGAATTTATGTACAATTTATAAAAATAAAATAAAATAATTTAATTTCAAAAATAAAAAGTTGAAAACATAAGTTATTTAACCTTTATAAAATTTGATGTAAATATAATCCTCTTTTCATCAATTCTAATTTTTCTTTGAATTTTTATCGGTTCATTAAATATCAAAGTCACTACATTTAAGGTTTTTAACAATTTCCAAATCTTGATCATCAATATTTTTTAAATAACGCAACAACAAAGATTTTTTTGGTACCAACTCATAATTTAACATAATTTTTAATTATTATCAATTTTATAATTTTTAAATATTTTAAATTTATTAAAAATAAATAAATATCTTATCGCTTTCTAAAAAGACCATTTGACTTTTTGGTATGTAAATGCTAAATGCATAACGAAACCAGACTTAGATATAAGTTAGTTTTTATTTAAAATTTATTAAAAATACATAAATACTTTATGGCTTTCTAAGAAGACAATTGGACCTTTTGGTATGTAAATGCTAAATATAACGAAACAAGATTTAGATATAGGTTAATTTTTGTTTGAAAATGTGTGAAATTTATTCTATTTTATTTTTAGAAAATTTAGAATTAATAGAGAAATTTAGTGATTTTTAGATTAATTTATTATTAGGAACTTGTTCAAAATTCCTAAATAATTTGTGTTATTAATGATTTATAAATTAATTGTTGAATGTAGGTACTCTCCAAATTGAGCTGGAATCACTTGAGAGATGTAGATTTCTTCAAAAACTTGTTTCTCTTTTATTTTAAATTGGTATCAAAGCTTAAGTTAGAGCTAGTAATACTATTGAGTCTTAAATTCTATGGTTTAGGCACATGTTAGACAGTGGCAAAATCATGAGAGAGAAATTCCAATTGAAGTTGCCGTGCATTGGAGGTATTGATATGTGAAGTGGGTGTAGTCTGAAGGAGGAAAAAGTCTGTGTAGGTGAAACTATAGTGATTAAAGTTGGGGTGATAGTGTTGGAAAGTAGAACTAAGGCTAATTGAAGCAGTGCCCATTGTGAAGAACAAAAAAAAAAATCAAAAAAATATGTTTTTTATATTTATTTTTATTTTTTAACAAGTGTTGTCCATTACTTCTTTTATCTACACTTAATAATGCTACTATCTTCTTTGCTTACCATCTGGCATCCAACTACTACCTTTTTCTTTATTACATACTTCGAAATTTTAATATTCGAAGATGATACCACTAGTTAAGACATTATATAAAACATTTTATGGTAATATAAATAAATTTTTCCCTCTAATACCAATTTTTAGGAATAAAAATGTGAGAAAAAATTAAAAATTACAATATAGCAATAAAAAATTATTTTTTCCACAAAACTAAAAGCCTAAAAAAAAAACATTCTTGACCAACATTCTGGGTCAAAATCAGCTAAATGACGCTTCACTACCGATCCCATGTAAATTATGATGGAATATCTCAAGCCTATTTAAAGGCTTCATTACATCAAAATCAATGTGAGCATCAATAGAGCTATTAACATTCTTGGCCAACTAAATGAGGCTTCACTTCCCACCTACTGTAAATTACAATGGAATATCTCAAGTCTATTTAAAGGCTTCATTATTTCACTCAATGTTAACTTTCTTATTAAGTCAAGTTTATCTTAACAATGACAATGATAGCAACAAAAAGTAGATAGTGAGTTCAAATCTCTATCTTTTAGTTACCTTTTAAAAGGAATCCATATAAAATTGAGTTATTTCTTAGCTTTATTATAAATTGTATTTCACTTATATTATAAAAATTGATCACTATGAAGTAACTTTAATATTTTTCTTAGTTTTATTTTGAATATTATTATTTATAAATTAACTTCATTGAAAAAGTGATTCTTATTTGTTAATTTTGTAGAAGTGAGACACTTTAGGAAGTAGCTTAATGGATGAATGAAATATTAATGCTTTTTTTTTCTTCATAATGTGCATAATTTTTAGATTTTGCTATCATTGTTTTGAAGTGAGTTATTTTTTCAAAATCTTTCCATTTAGACCACAATTTTAACGATTGAAACTATATATATTATTATTTTCAACTTTAATCCTTCATATATTATTTTTATATAACCTTTTATGCCAATAGAAAATATCTAAAGCCTAATAGACAATATCTAAAGCCTACAATTGAATATATATTTTTTAACTCTAATTACACAAAAGGATAAGGTAATCCCATATATCTCATCTGGATATCGAGATTGTAACCCCATAGTTATTAAGATGAGTCATGTTATTCTTCCTTTTATTAAGGGAGCAGGGAAAGATTTGAATGTGAAACAAAGAGCATTCGAATAATTTATTGTTTGTACGAGGACTCGATCAGCTGTCCACCGATCTGAGCAGGCAAATATGAATGTGAGGTTTCTGTTGATAGTCAGGAAGTAGTTATCATAAAAATAGACCGCCCAACCAAGGGACCGTTAAGCTATCATTTGGTTGAAGACTTTGATGGAGTGTTGATGGTGACAAAATAAACATCTGCTGCATACACTTCCAACGTTCCGTTGGTGTGATGTGGAAGACTGTCGCCAATAAAATATCAACAACCACATCATTGGTTTCGGTAGGAAGGTTAAAGAGTGAAGGGATCAGCTCATGGTTGGTTTTTTTATCTTTAAAGAGAAGACGAAGTCCCATTCCACGCTCTCGCCCCTCAAAGATCAGTGACTGGATGCGATGGTTGATGGGTTCCTCCATGGTAATGCTCTCAACAGGAAGGTTAAAAAGTGAAGGGAGCCTTTCATGGTTGGTTTTCTTAGTGACATCCCACGCTGTAGGCCCGGATGGTTCCTCCCCGCCTTATTTTATTCAACTTAGCCACACTGTTGTTGTGCTCTTTACTGTGAATTTTTAAATTTATAATTCAAATACATGTCTCTGCAAGTAAAGGTCTAATTTAGGGTTGGTATATTTAAAAAATAAGGGTTTAATACATGTCTATTCATGTAAGGGTCTAATTTAGGGTTGGTAAATATTTTTTTAGTTATAAAAAATATTTATAATAAAAAAATAATAGTAAAATATATACAAAGTAAATTTTTATATTTTTATATTTTTTCCATTTACCCATTTTAAAGTGTAAAAAATGAATATTTAAATCTAATCACTATTTAATATTAATAAAATAGAATAGAGTAAATACAATTAATATACTTAAAATATTGATATCAAGTTAAAATATTTATTTATATATTTTATATGTGAAATAAAATATTTAATTCAATACATTTTTTTATTTATGGATTAATATTATATAAAAAAAAAAGTAATTATATGTAAAATGATTTTTAATAATATTTTAATATAAAAGATATTATTTATTCTAAATTTTTAATTAAACACTTATGAATTAGTCTTTTATATATCTATATATATATATATATATATATAGGTATATAGGTTAAATAAATGAAAACAAATGTAGTGTCCCATAAAGATTGTTCATTGAAAGGAGGTAAAAGTATTTAGATTATATGAGATTCAAAAATTTTCTTGGACTAGTTAAATAAAAGAGTTGTCTCAAGAGTTTCCTTTAAAATGGTGGCAAATCTAAATCACTAGCTATAAGAATAATATAATGATGTGGGAATTTTACATACATAGAGGGAAAATAATGCTTTGGGGGTATGTTATCCAAGAAGCTTTGCTATTAGATCATGGGTTAGTATCCATCTCAAAGGTGTCTAATGGTAATGTGTTGTCTACTTTTTCTTTTAATATGTTTGATCTTGCTCAAATAGGATTTAGTTAAGTTTCAAGATATGGTTAAGATATAAGATATATTTAAGATCTTTTTCTCAACTCAGATTTTAAGTTATTATGTTTGCTCCTATGCAACCAAAGAATTCTATATTTTAATTTTCTATAAAATATCAATAATATGTATTTAAAAAAAAAAAATATGTTTTATTTATATATATATATATATTTTAAAAAAATAAAAATTGCTTATGATTAACTAAGAACCTATCTTCTTCAAAAATAATGTAAACTCAAAAAAATATAGGATGAGTGAAAGTTTGCCCTTTATTTATAATAATTTACTTTTAATAGTAATGAATATCCCTCATTTAGCAGCTAAATTATAATAAATTTTATTATTGTGTGAAAAAAAAAATTATAACAAATAAAAATTAACACAAAAATAATAACCGTAAAACATACTTATTAGATATGATTGAATTTCTCCTTTTTCTTCGCAACTTCTGACTTTCAGCAAAAGACAGAAATCTATTCCCGATATTCTTGTCTTATACAACACGGACAAGAAGGTTGAACATGGGAACCACGTGTGCTTATCAGTGAACATGGGAAATGGATGCGTATGGACAGGTACGAAGTTAGTTACATTTATTTATTTCGAAATTCGGTTCCTCCTACTGGTTTATCGGTGGACAGTTACATATCGGTGGACAGTTACATCATTTTACAGTATACTTTCGAAAGGTAAAGGGAAGAGTCCGCGATCAAATTCTTGATATGTATATATATATGACACGCCTGTGGAGTAGCTCATTCGTTGTGGGTGGCTCAGTTGCTAACAATGGCGAATTTGTTGTATTCTGAGCGCCTAATGCTGGAATGTGCCGAGTTTATAATTAAATTTTCCTTTGCTATCCTACTTGCATTGGTGGTGTCATGGGGTTTCTTGTTCCAAGTGAGAAAACGGAGGCTGCCACCGGGGCCGTTTCCGTTGCCGATCGTTGGAAACCTACACCTCCTGCTCGGACACCTTCCACACCAAGCGCTCGCAGCTCTTTCTCACAAATGCGGGCCTCTCATGTCTCTCCGCCTCGGCTCCTCTGCCCTCACCTTGGTCGTCTCCTCGGCAGATATGGCCAAGGAATTTCTCAAGAATAATGATCGCATTTTCGCTGGCAGACCTCAATCCATGGCTGCTAAGTATTTGTCGTATAATTTCTCTAACGTCGGCTATGCTCCATATGGTCCTTACTGGAGACAAATGCGTAAGATCTGCGTTTTACAGTTGCTCAGTTCCAAACGCTTGGAGTCCTTCCGCTTCATAAGAGAAGAGGAAGTGTCTACTATGATTCGTTCTATTATTGCAGACAGTGAGGGCTCTCACGTTCCCGTCAGCATTAGCAAAGCTGTGTCAACCCTTGCGACTTCTATCATGTGCAGGATGGCCTTCGGCAGAAAGTATTCCGACCAACAGTTGATTGAAAGCATCAAAGAAAGTTTTCTCTTAGCGGGTACTTTCAATATCGCAGATTATATACCATACTTGAAGTGGTTGGATTTGCAAGGTCTGGGACGGCGATTCAAGAAAATACACAAGACAGTTGACCATTTCTTCAATAATGTGATGAAGAACACATTGCGCGGAATGACTCCAACGTCACCCCTGATCTTGTCGACGTTTTGCTTGCAATCTGTGCGGATAATGATACAGAATTCCAAATCAAACGAAAACATATTAAAGGCGTCATTGCTGTACGTTAAATGGTTTTTAACGATATGAAATCCAATTTCAATGACTTTTAAAAAGTAAAGATTTAACGATATGAAATCCAATTTCAACGGCTTTTAAAATATAAAGATGTATATACTGTTGATATATCACATTCACTATATTTGCAGGATATGTTCGCCGCGGGAACGGACACGTCATCGATCGCGATAGAGTGGGGAATGTCCGAAGTGCTGAGACACCCTACAGTGCTGAAGAAGCTTCAGGACGAGCTTCAACACGTGGTTGGAATGGAGCGTATGGTACAGGAATCTGATCTGCCTTGTCTCGTTTATTTACAAGCCGTGGTGAAAGAAACGCTTAGGCTCCACCCACCGGGGCCTCTTGCCATTCCCCATTTATCTTTGGAGGATTGCACTGTTTCGGGCTATGAAATCCCTGGTGGCACTTGCGTTCTGCTCAACCTTTGGGCAATTGGGAGGAATCCAAAGTCATGGGATGATGCCGAAAGTTTCAAGCCAGAGAGATTCATGGAAAAAAGTGGGGCGGCAGACGTGGATGTAAATGTTCACAACTTTGAGTGGATTCCATTTGGAGCGGGCAGGAGAGGGTGCCCGGGACAGCAATTGGGAATGGTTGTTGTAGAGTTTGGGATGGCGCAGCTGCTGCACTGTTTCAACTGGAAGCTCCCCGAGAAGATGAAGGGGCAGGAGTTGGATATGAGCGAGAGGTTTAATGGATTGACACTGCCGCGGGCGCATGAACTGGTCGCTGTTCCAACTCCTCGACTCTCTCTACTCTGATTTTATGTTGACGTTACCAACTGTCTTTTCCTTCCTTCTATAGCATTAGCATGTTGACGTTACCAACCGTCTTTTTCTTCATTTCAATAAAATAGCTGAGAAGGCTATAGCATGTTTATCGTGTTTGGACCAGGCTACAAGGTAGTTACTACCTGCCGCTTAATTTAAATATAGTAATGTTGCAATGTGATTTTGGAAATGTTTATGGGTAGTTATTACATGTCGCTTAATGTAATTATAGAGATATTGCAATCTGAGTTTGAGCATGTTTATGAAGATTTGCTTTGTAATAAAGTATAGTTAAATTAAATTAGAAATAATTGTTGCAATTTGAGTTTGAGCATGTCTATGAGGATTTGCTAAATATTGCCATTTGAGTTTAATGATGTCTATGAGGATTTTCTTTGCAATAAAGTTGTCGCTTAGTTTAGTTTAAATATAGCTAAATTAAAGTAAAAAAGAAGAATCTAGGTTAGTATTAAGGTTTAGAATCTAATCCATTTAGGTTTTTACTAATATTTTGTTAATCCAATTTCACCCAACTACAATAACAATGCTATATTGTCTATCATCTAAATTCTTTTACATTTTCCTACTATATATATATATAAAGGTAGTTGTTATTGTTAGATATGTCTACAAAAATATAGTTTATGAATATGAAAATTTATAATGATAAAAAAAATATATATTACTATAAAAATTTATAATAACAAAAAAATATTATTATAAGAATTTATTATTATTATTCAAAAAGTTGCATGTTATTTTTACTTAAAATTACATGACATGATATATAGCAATTAAAATTGTTTAATATTTTGTATAGTTATATATTTGATATATTTAATGTATATTCCAAAATTTAATAATGTATTTTAGTTAACCAATTTGAGTTATTAGATATTGGATAGATTTAATATTCTACTTATTAGGAATGTGGTTTTTAATTACATTTTTCAATTTCTAATGTCTCTTTTATATAAATATAATTATATGACATAATATATAGCCATTAAAATTGTTTAATATTTTGTATAGTTATATATTTGATATATTCATTATATATTCTAAAATTTAATAATATAATTAACCTTGATGTAAATTTCTAGAGTCGGGACTACCAAAACATGGCTTTTTTTATGGATAAAATTACACTTGCGTCATACAACGATTACACCTGGGGTCATGTACATGTACAGGTGGCTCATAATTTGTTTTTTTGTTGAAATTTGTATGTTGATTTTTTTTTAAATTTAAAACTGTAAATTTTAGTTTTAAATAGTCCTAGTTTACTTCTCAGTTTGTTGTAATTATTTTATCAAAATTAAAATTGTTATAAATGGATAAAAATAATGGAATCTATTATTAGCTAAGTGGATAAAAAAATGACATTATTATGATTGTATTATAATTATAATAAAATAATAAAAATAAAAATATTATATATTAAAAAATAAATATAGCATTTTTTAATTTTTAATATAAAACTCATAATTTTCTTTATATAAATATACCACTTTCAGAATCATGCGAAGGATCTGCACGGACATGAGTAACATTGCCAATATGTAAAAAATAAATGTAACACTTTCGGGCTCACGCCAAGGATCTACACGTACATGAGTGTCCTTTACCTCATTCATCCCACCTACACAAATATTTTTATGAACTCACAATGTTCGTACATGAGTGATAATGGCGGAATAAGAGAAAAAGATTTGAACCAATAAAAAAGAATGAACTTCGTATAGATTGCTATTTAAATTTTAAGTCAAACTCTGGTTTATTCCCGTTCAGCCCAAAAATCGTACAACGATTGCAATAACAAGTTAAAACTATCCACCAATCATATGCAAGAAAAATAAATTAAAAAAATAAATAAAAAAATTATTAAAATATAACTCTAGTCAAACTATACAAAAATTCAAGACATATGTCTAATCAAAGAGAATTAATGTCTAATCAAAAGAATTTATACCTGCTGGCGGTAGGTATAATAATATCAATACTCATTAATCAAATAAAAAAAAGATTTGGTTTGAATGCATCTCAATTAATTACGTACATTTCTATGTCTTAACCTAACCAACAATCACAAATAAATTAATTAAAAATGGGTGATTCAAAAGATTAAATCCCTAATGACAAAAACTTAAACTTAAGGAAAAACAAGAACATAAATAATTTATTTTACAAATTTTAGTGTAAATTAAAGAAATGTAAATATTTGTGTACATTTAAAATATCTAGACAAGAATGGAATAATTATTCTAGAAAATAGAAAAATCTGTATAGAAAGGAGATGCTAAAAGTTGAAGCAAAGCTTCTTTACCCAAAGTTTCCTACTATCTGTGAAAAAATGTAGAAATTACACTTGACTGTGTTGAATAAGTAAAAGTATTTATTACTTGTATGGTTAGTAGAATATAAGTGGTAGTAGAAAATCTGGGGAAAATAAGTATTTATTACTTGTATGGTGAGTAGAATATAAGTGGTAGTAGAAAATGTGGAGAAAATGCACGTTATTAAAATTTACAGCAAGAATTATGTGAACCAATTACTAGTTACAGAGGTGCATAATTAGAATTAAAACTACCATAGTAAAATAAAGAAGCAAATTATGCATAATAACTGATACAGTAGAAAACTTCATATTACTTCTACATGGAGGAGATAACATATAATGTATGGAAAAATTGGTCACTGAAGGGTTTAGAACCCGAACCCTATAACTGGGCCCGGTTCTGATCCCAATACCTTGCTAGAACTATGGAAGGGGCATAAAAAATAATAAAGGAACTATTACATACATTAAACATTTATAAATGCCTCAAAGGAAGACGCGAATCAAAATTGTGCTATTATAATTTAAAAGACTTCAAGAACTAGATTGAATAATGACCTTAACCATGTAAGAAACTAGATTTTGCGAGAGAAAAATCCTTGCGGCATAACAAATCATAAGTAGCAAGGAAGTTCAAAAAAAGAAAAGAAACTATTTAGACAGTAAATCAGCGTAACTGTCGAGAACCAAAATATTATGAACTGAATGTATAGTCACAACAACATTGCAAAGAACTGATCATCATTACATTCTTAATTGGAATATAGAGGTGTAGATTTGGAGCTTAAACCCTCTTATAAATTCTTAAACAGTTCTAGGAAATGGGGATAATCACTGTTATCCCATATTGAAATGGGGCAAAACCTAAATTGGGACAATTAAATTAAACCCTCAAATGTAAAACTAGCTTTTAACTGGGTTCCAAGCACCCGACAGCCAGAGAGACCCCGCCTGCAAGATAAGCAGAGGATGGTCGAACGTCACTAGGTGAAATCAATTTCTAAAGTAAGTCTCGGGAGAACGAGAAAGCACTCTTACTGTTATCACGGAGAACTGAGCCAAAATTGAAAATTTTGTGTTGGAATGCTTCTAGCTATTAAAAATGTACCTAACCAGTAATCAAAGAGTCAAACCATTTTACGCAGCGTTAGTAATAGAAATAATTCAAGAATTAAAAACTTAAAGAGGAAACCCATGTCCAAATCTTGTTCTCTGCAAAACTTTAACCGAAAAAGAAAACTGGCAATGAAAATTCTTACTGCAGATTTATGTTTAGGTGGATCTCTGTCGGAGACATTGGCATCCTGCTCGAACCATGGAGTCACTGTACATAGCGTTGAGCCACCAGTCGAGCCAGAGAATAGAGAAATCAACATCGTTGCATATGTGATCTATGGAGTCAATCCATGGCACCCAGACGAGTTACCCAACTCTTCTTCAAAGCTGACCATTAGCGTTGTAAGAAAAAGGGCTTTAGGGAAGCATGAATCACATAACCACGATATTTTTTGGAGCTCTAGTGGTAGAGGCATGGCCGAAGAGCATGCAGTTGCAGAGCCGAACTTCCACAGTGTGTAACTCAACAATGAGAAATGTGGTGAGAGGTGGGGCTAGGTGGTTACCGTAACCCACCTCAATAGCCCAGAGTTTCATCGATTGTGATGATATTTGATCCGACGATGGGAAGATCGCTAGCGCAACCGGACAGATGAAGTCTGTAACGCCCGAGACATGGCCTTTATTTCTAGAATAAATAACTGGATCAGACCAATGCAATATAAAGCTATAATATTAACAGTCAGTATATATGCAAGTATGAACTATAGACTTAGCACATATCTTTTGATATAATCTTGGTTGGCTAACACATAAATAACTCCACGATGTACCCTGGAGTTAATGCCTGTACCGAATTGTCAGTTTGTAGATTTTAAAACCTTATTGTAATAACCGAATTGTCAGTTTGTAGATTTTAAAACCTTATTGTAATATATTACAATATAATCAAACCCAGAAAGATTAACTCAAGTGAAGAGAATTGTGGATCAAATAGATATTCCCGTTCAGCCCAAAATCGTACAAAAATTGCAATAACAAGTTAAAACTATCCACCAATCAAATGCAAGAAAAATAAATTAAAAAAATAAATAAAAAAATTATTAAAATATAACTATAGTCAAACTATACAAAAATTCAAAACATATGTCTAATCAAAGAGAATTAATGTCTAATAAAAAACATACCTGATGCGTTATACCTGTTGGCGGCAGGTATAATAATTTATATAAATGAATAAAAATAATAATCATAATACCTTATACCATGCATTAAATATTACTTAACACAAAATTTCCATACTATTTTACCATAATAACATTTTATAATTTCAAATTCATTTTATATTATTATGATAATTTCATATTCATAACCATCATAAATTACAATAATAAGTTTTCTCAATTCAAAAAAATTAAATAAATATGAATAAATTTTAATTCATTCATATCCATATATTAGGAAATTGTGTTATATTAATAATTTTATTTTTTCTAATTGATATAATATTTATTTTGTTTTAGCATTTCCAAATTAACCACATTAAAGTTTTCGTGGTCGATTTTTCAAACCACATTAAAATTTTTGTGATCGATTTTTCAAACCATCAAGTGTCGTTCAGCTGTGTATTCCTATAACAAGGACATGTACTACATTAATACTCACCCCTTTTTCTATTCCTATAACAAGGACATGTACTACATTAATACTCACCCCTTTTTGCATTTTATTTTTCAATGAAAAAAATGTACATATGGAAATACAAGATTATCTCTAAGATCAACTCGTCCACCGAGTTTTGTTTGTTCCGCTGATATTCCATTGCAACAATAAAGAAATTGTTTCCTTGTCAATATAAAAAAGATCCTCAAGATCAGCATTGGTATGCTACGTCCTAAGGATAATTTTGAATAAATTTGTGATGTTGATGGTAGCAACTGTGGATATGATTATAACACATATACAAAAAATATACCACATACAACATATCATAAAGGTGAGCACAAAATCATGTGTTAAAAATGTGACAACAGATGTAAATTTACTATGTAGTTAAAATAACAAAATTTAGGTAAATAACGAGATATAGTTGAATAACGAGATAACAAAATATGTCTACTTAAGAGAGGTGGCCCGAGAGGCTTGTATGCACGAAGAATTTGATCAATAAAGTTTTAAGAGATTTTATCCTTCAGTTCAGTTTCCAACTTATTTTCATTTCTCTCGTTCTATTTCTTTCCCACAACAAGTGGTATCGGAGCCATAATTGATTTCCATTGTCCGCAAAGATTAGGACAAGTCATCATCCAGAGCACTGAAGCCTGTGAGAGGAGCCGTCAGAGGACTGAAGCCCCTAAGAGGAGCCGTCTGCAAAAGAGGAGGTCACTGGAGCCGTCGTGAAAGTTGGAGGCTGTTGAAGAGGTTTTTTTTGAAGTGAAGAAGTTACACTGCTAGAAGTCTGACTGCCTGGAGGGTTCGATTGCAAACTGTTTGGCTGCCCAGAATCCGAGAAATATTGAAGGTTCGTAGAGTGGGGAGTCAACCTTTGCATGGTGAAGGGCCGTAGATCTTGAAAAACCAGTAGAGACAGTGAATCAAGTCCGCTGCCTGAGGAGGTTGGGGTTCATCGAGCGGGGAGTCAGCCTTTGCGTGGTGAAGAGTCGCAGATCTTGAAAAACCAGCTAGGACAGTGAGTCGAGTTTGCTGCCTGAGGACGGGTATTTTTTTTAATCAACTTCATCGATGCATGAATGGAAGTTTGTTTAAAAAAAAATCTGTGTTTCTTTTTAAAGGATTTCTGAGCAGAATTCTGAAAAAAAAAACATATTTTTGGGTTGTGTTCACATTGAACAAATCGAGTTTTGAAGAAATTAAGAACATAATTGTTTATTTAAAAAAAAAGAGGGTTCAGGTTTTTCTACAGAACTCTTTAGGTGGAAAAAAATAAAATTGAAATTGTTTTATTTTTTTTTCTAGAAGAAAAAAGGGTTACTACAGAATTGATTTGAGAACTGATTTGGTGAAAAAGGAAGAACTCAAAAATTTTTCTATTTCTATTTGAAGAAAGAAAAATCTGAAACCCTATAAGTAGAAAGGGAAATCTTGAAACCCTAAAAGAAGAGGGGAAATTTTAGAAGAAGGGAAATCTGAAACCCTAGGAGGGAGAAATGGAGAAAATGACAAACGCAAGATTTGAGGTGGAGAAACTCACCGGGAAAAACAATTTTTCTTTGTGGAAATTGAAAGTTAGGGATTTGCTAGTGCAACAAGGGTTGCACAAGGCATTAGACGGGGTAACTAAAAAACCAACAAGCACGTCGATTTCAGACTGGGAGGACTTGGATGCCCGAGCTCTTAGTACCGTTCGGTATGTTTGGCAGACGAAGTACTCTTCAATATTGTTGGAGACAGTACAACTGCAGGGTTGTGGAAGAAATTGGAAACTCTCTATATGACAAAATATTTTACTAACAGAATCTATTTAAAAAGACAACTATACAACCTTTGGATGAAGGAGGGTATGAAAATTGTAGATCACTTAAATGTTTTTAATACACTTATTTGTCAGTTGTCTGATATGGAAGTAAAGATGGAGGAAGAAGACAAGGAAATAACCTTGTTGTGTTCCCTTCCTGAGTCATGGGATCACTTTGTGACCTCACTCAGTTTGAGCACTTCCGATTCATTAAAACTTGAATCTATCATGGGTGCTCTCTTATCTGAAGAGGTACGAAGACAATCTAGCATTGAGACTTCTGCACCTAAAGCCATGGTAGCTAGAGGTCGGTCAAAGGAATGGGGGGAGAAGACAAGAGGTTCTTCCAGATCGAAGTCAAAGGGCGGAAATAAGAGTAAATAAAAATGCTGGTATTGCAACAAACCGGGACATCTCAAAAAGGATTGCTGGAAACGAAAGGAGGCGGAAAACAACAAGGAAGCAAATCAGGTCGATTCAGGTATGGATGATGAGGTTTTAATTGTTGAAGCACTCCCTATTTGTAATATCTCACAAGATGCTGACTATTGGCTATTAGACTCTGGTGCTTCTCATCATATGAGTCCGCACTGAAATTGATTTTAATCATATGAAATTGTAGATGGTAATTTTGTGTTCATGGGAAATAATGCATCTTGTCAGACTGTTGGGATTGGAAATGTGAAAATTAAAATGTATGATGGTACAATTAAAACCTTATCTGATGTTAGCCATGTACCTGATCTAAAGAAAAACTTGATTCCTTGGGAGTTTTGGATTCGAATGGTTATAAGTTTATAGGTCAGAATGGAGTGCTGAAAGTCTTGAAAGGAGCCTTGGTTGTTACGAAGGCTGAAAAGGTCGAAACTTGTACAGACTCAAGGGAAGCACTCAAGTCAGTGAAGCAGAGATCATGTCAGATAAAGCAGAAGAAGGTTCTCGTCTATGGCAACAACGGTTGGATCACATGAGCGAGAAAGGTCTTCAGGTACTTATGAACCACAAGCTACTTCCTGATTTGAAATCCTTGAAGTTGGATTTTTGTAAATATTGTGTGTTTGGAAAATAATGTAAACAAAGATTCAAGTCTGGCAATCATAATAGTAAGCAGATTTTGGACTATATTCATTTTGATCTGCGGGGACCATCTCCTACTGTGTCCTATGGAGGTGCCTTGTATTTTTTAACTTTTATTGATGATTTCTCAAGAAAATTTTGGGTCTATATGTTGAAAAAGAAAGCTGATGTGTTTAATGTGTTTAAACAATTTAAAACAATGGTGGAAAAGAAAATAGGCAAATCAACCAAATGTTTAAACTGACAATGGCGGTGAATTTACCTATTCCGAATTTGAACAATTTTGTAAGGATGAAGGGATAGTTAGACATAAAACTTATGTTTATACTCCTCAGTAGAATGGTGTTGCTGAACGGATGAATTTCACTCTTATGGAAAGAGCCATAAGCATGATCAGTAATGCTAATCTGCCAAAGGAGTTGTGGGCAGAAGAAATGTCTACTTCTTGTTATTTAGTTAACAGATCACCTTTGGTTGCAATAAACTGTCAAATTCCTGAAGAAGTTTGGTCGGGTCAGTCTTGTGATTATTCGCATTTGAATATTTTTGGTTGTGATGCCCATGTTCTTATTCCTAGAAATCGGCATGAAAAATTAGATCCAAAATAAAAATGTTGTGTCTTTGTTGGATATGATTATTCAGTGAAGGGACATAGGTTGTGGGATCCTACTTCACGGAAGATAGTCAATAGTAGAGATGTAAAATTTGATGAATCATCTCTTTTAAAATCAGATGTTGAAAAAGTTGAACAGAAGCAGGTATTGCCAGGTCAACAGATTCAATTGGAGACTGTACCTTTTCCAGAAAGTCGAAAGGAAGGAGAGACTTCTGAAAAAGGTGGAGAAGCAGAGGAAACTAGAGAAATTCTAGAATCCAGTCAGAAATCAGTCACTCTAAGAAGGTCTACAAGGGAAAGAAGAACACAAAAAAGGTATGAAGACTCTGCTTCATCGTTTGCATTGATTACTAAAGATGGGGAACCATCTTGTTATTAGGAAGCAGTTGATGATGCAGATAGCAAGATATGGAAAAAGGCTATGGAAGAAGAAATGGACTCCTTAGACAAGAACAATACCTGGGATCTTGTAGAACTTCCTGAAGGGAGAAGCATTGTTGGGTGCAAATGGGTCTTCAAGTTGAAGAGAAAATTTGATGGAAGTATCGAAAGGTATAAGGCGAGACTGGTTGCAAAAGGGTATTCTCAGGTTGAAGCTATTGAATTTCATGATATATTTTCACCAATAGCTAATTTTTTTTCTATTCATACTGTGTTAGCACTAACTGCTTTACTTGACCTTGAGTTAGAACAGTTAGATGTTAAAACAACCTTTCTTCATGGTGATTTGGATGAAGAGATATATATGGATCAGCCAGAAGGTTTTGTACAAGGTTGCAGTAGAAGATTAGTTTGCAAGCTCAGGAAATCATTGTATGGCCTGAGGCAGTCGCCCAGGCAATGGTACAAGAAGTTTGATTCCTTCATGATGAGCCATAATTTTATTAGGAGTGAGTATGATCATTGTGTATACTTCAAAAGTTTCAATGGCATATTCATTATCTTGGTGTTGTATGTTGATGATATGCTTATTGCAAGTAAAATCATGGAAGAAATCAGTAGGTTAAAGGCTCAACTGTCTAGGACGTTTGAAATGAAGGATCTTGGAGCGGAAAAACATATCTTGGGCATGGAGATACACAGAGATAGGAAGAATGGTAAGATTTGGTTATCACAACAGAAGTATGTGGAGAAAATACTTGAAAAGTTCAGTATGAACAATGTGAAACCTGTTAATGTTCCATTAGCTTTCCATTTTAAGCTTTCTTCGGATTTGAGTCCTAGAACTAATGAAGAAAAGAAGTATATGTATCCTGTACCATATGCAAATGTGGTAGGCAACTTAATGTATGCGATGGTATCTACAAGACCTGACATTTCATATGCAGATGGAGTTGTCAGCAGGTTCATGGACAATCTAGGGGAAGAACATTGGCGAGCAGTGAAATGGGTGCTTCGGTATTTGAGAGGCACAAGTGACCATTGCATCAGCTTTGATGGTCGTGAAGGTACAATCTGTGGATATGTGGATGTTGATTATGCAGGTGATTTGGAAAAAAGGAGGTCTACTACAGGTTATGTTTTTACTCTTGCAGGTGGAGTAATCAGTTGGATGTCAAAGCTTCAAGAGACAGTTGCTTTGTCCACTACTGAAGCAGAGTATATAGCTACTTCAGATTCCTGTAAAGAGGCAATCTAGTTAAAAGGCCTGCTTGATGAGATTGGAAGGACGCAGGAGGAAGTGAATGTGTTTTGTGATAGTTAGAGCTCTATTCATTTGGCTACAAATCCAGCCTATCATAGCAAGACCAAGCACATTGATGTAAGGTATCACTTTGTGAGACATGTAATCGAAGGCGACAAAGTAGTCCTCAAGAAGGTCCCCACACAGGAGAATCATGCAGATATATTCATGAAGCCAGTTACAATAGAGAAGCTGAGATGGTGTCTTGCTTCTCTCGACTTGCAGAAAAGATGATGAATGGGCATTAGGATTTCTGTTGTCAAGGTGGAGTTTTTTAAAAATGTGACAATAGATGTAAATTTACTATGTAGTTAGAATAACAGAATTTAGGTAAATAACGAGATATAGTTGAATAACGAGATAACGAAATATGTCTAGTTAAAAGTGGTGGCCCAAGAGGCTTGTATGCAAGAAGAATTTGATCAATAAAGTTTTAAGAGGTTTTATCCTTCAGTTCAGTTTCCAATTTAGTTTCATTTCTCCCGTTCTATTTCTTTCCCACAACATCATGTACTTTTTGAAAAAGGAAGTGGAGTTGATGGACGATGAAAAAACTAATGTTATATAAAAATATTAAAAAAGTATATATATTATTGATAATATTTAATATAATGTTATATAACAAGGCTATAAGTAGTGACTATCTGCCGCTTAGTTTAAATATAGTAATGTTGCAATGTGATGTTGGAAATGTCTATGGATAGCTATTATGGCTATTACATGTTGCTTAATGCAATTATAGAGACGTTGCAATTTGAATTTGAGCATGGTTATGAAGTTTTGTTTTGTAATAAAGTATGGTTAAACTAAATTAGAAATAATTGTTGCAATTTGAGTTTAGTAGTAGTTTACATCCATCTAAGTTATAGTGAAACAACTTTTGTGTTGACCCATGAGCATATGCATTTGATGTGTAGATTAGATTTGTTACATATGCTTAGCTTATTTTTGGAATCAATATGAGTATGGCAGAGTAGCTACTACTTGCTGCTTAATGTAAATATAGAAATGTTGCAATTTGAGTTTCAACATGTTTATGAAAATTTACTTTCTAATAAAGTTTCTGCTTTGTTTAGTATAGTTAAATTTAATTAGAAATAATTCTTGCAATTTGAGTTTGAGCGTGTCTATGAGGATTTGCTAGATGTTGCCATTTGAAAGGTTTAGAATCTTTTTTTACTAATATTTTGTTAATCCAATTTGACTCAACCACAATTGCAATGCCATATTGTCTATGATCTGAAGACTTTTACATTTTTCATAAAGTATATATATGAATATGAAAATTTGTAATACTAAAAATAAAAAAATATTATTATAAGAATTTATAATAAAGTTCTTTATTAAGTGAAAATGTGAAGCTGGGTTACACTTTTTGCCCTTTTTGAGAAAAAAAATTTCATTTTTTTTGGTTCTTCAACTTTTTGCAAACTATAACAATTTTTCTGTGTAGAATTTCATTTTGCGATAAAAATAAAAGTTGTGAGAAATTTTGTTAGCTTTCTATTACTTATTTTTTGAATTTTTTTTATGCAGATTTGATATGTCAACTTAGCGTTTCTTCGAGTGTGTGTTTCTTAACAATCAAAGGATTCATAAGAAGTCATGTTATGATGCAATGTTGTATTCATTGAAAATTTGTGTTTTTGAGAAAACAAAATGTGTTACAACAATCTAGACAGAGTCTACTTTGGTTTCGTCATATTTACAAAGCCAATGGATACATATCATAATTACTAGAATTTTTTGAACTGGTCCAATACGAAAAACTGCATATTTTGGATATGTTTCGCGACACAAGAAATTTCTTAACATATGAGTTATAAAATAAAAATCTAAAAGCTACCCATTAGAGATGACAGACCAATGTAATGCCCCATTATTTTTTCAATTTTTTTTACAATGTATTTTGAGAGATACAAAATTTTGATTTCACTGAATCACAATGACCCTCAGAAATTGTTTGCACCCATTTTATTAGAAAAATAATTAAAATTAGTAAACATTTATGAAATTCCATAAAAGTTATATTTCCTGAAAGTAGATTCAATTTTGAAAATGCTTGTCTTAGTTCTGACAGTTAATTAACAACCTTTCATGGAGTTTAATCAGTGCAAAGTTGCAGAAACGTATTCAGAGCCTGGTTTTTGCGTAACTGGTGACACATTAGTTCGGTCGAACTTTGATTAATAGTTCGGCCGAACTATGCTTTGCGTTGACGACCCGTTAAATTTAACGAGTTAATAGTTTGGCCGAAATTTTAATCAAAAGTTCGGCCAAACTATTATATAACTTTCCGTTTGCCAGGAAGTTTTGCGAAGCCCCTACTAAAACACATTTCGTGGAAATATAAATTGCCGCGAAATTATTCACAATTTTCACACATTTCGCACATTTCATCTCATTTTACAAAGATATTGGTTTGGGTTTAAAAACTTTTCTTCAAAATTTGGATTTAAGAGCATTTCTTGGAAGCAAACTAATTTTACAAAGAATTTTTTGGGGTTTAAAAATTTTTTTTGGAAGACATTTCTTGGAGGTGGCCTGATCTTGCAAAAAATGGTTTTGAACTTAAAAAAATTTCTTGGATGTACATTCAAAAGACATTTCTTGGAGGTAGGTATGTGTTTTGAGTTGAAGTAAATATTTTGAGCTTTGTTTCATTTTTATAAGACATTTTTCTCTCGAATTTTTGAAAGTAAGTGTTTTGAATTGGAGTATGTATTTTTTGCAAAAAAATTAAACTGAATTTTTTTAAATTAAATCTTTTGTGATATTTTTTGTTATCGAGTTATTGTCTAATTTTTTGAAGGAAAATTTTTGAACTTCATACCCTATTATCATGGGAAATCAAAGAACTTGTGCGAGAAAATATGATCGAAAAAGAGACCTTGAGGAACGTAGAGAAGAGACGAGACAATCTCGCAAAAGAAAGTTAGAAGCCCTCTCAAATATTGAAGAGGAAAATCAACCTCAAGTAGAAATTGAAGCAGGTATGTAAATGTAAATATTATGATCTATTGATATATTTAAAATTTTCCTAATGTAAAATGTGAAGCTTAATTTTTATTTGGTGAACTAATTTGAAAAATATTTTGTTTAATGTAAACAGACAGAGATATTCCTCAAAATATTAAAGAAGAAAATCAACCTCAAGCAGAAATTGAAGTAGGTATGGAAATGTAAATATTATGATCTATTGATATATTTAAAATTTTCCTAATGTAAAATGTGAAGCTTATTTTTTATTTGATGAACTAATTTGAAAAATATTTGAAATTATAGATATATTTATTAATTTAGTTATTTATTAAATATGTACTATTTTTTCGGATATGTACAGATGAAATCACTATCGATAATGAGATGTTAGAAAATGTTGACACTCACACATATGGAGATAAAAATCCTGACCATGTTATACGATATCGCGTTAACAGCATTTTTGAAAAGTATTTCTTAAATGAGTGAGTGACAGTTCAGGCTCAAATGTTTAAAGGTCTCCTATCATTAAGGAAATTAAAAGAAGCTATGACACTATTGGGTATTCGAAAATCAACCAAAGATAAAAAAATGAAGGAAGATGTGATAAAAAATATGAGTAGTGCTATAAAGTCAATTTAGAGATCTAGAGAGAAAGATGTTTCAATTGTACGTAGAGGAATAAAGATGGCAATGGTTTCATCAAGTACTCCAGAGAATCATTTGGTAACATCTATGGCATGAGCACTGGGAACCTCGCGAAAAACTTTGCACAAACATCGGAAATTTCGGTTGCAAATAGATGTAAATGATGAACTCGCTTGTTGGAGAGCTATTTGTAGGCAACCATACAAAGATAGACTTGGAGAAAATGTTAAAAAAATAATATATGAATATTGGAAGAACAATTCACGTGTTTCACCAACTGCAAGGCATGTGATGCGAAGAAGAATAACACGAAATCAGTACGAAGAACATGAAAAATATCTCTTGGAAACCACTTAGATAGAGTTATTCAACAAGTTCAAAGAAGAGAATCGTCAAATTCATGTTTCACTCAGTGCTTTTGTTCAACAAAAACCATGGTATGTAAAACCTATCACCGTACTCGACACTTGTTGTTGTCGTTATCATGTGGAATTTGAGTTATATTATGACACATTCCTTGATTTCGGTAGAAAATTATGGAAGGATTCACCTCCTCCTTCCACTATCCGTGAATTCATATCTCAAATTCTATGTGAAAGAGAAAGCGATGAACTATTTTACAAAAAGAAATGTGTTGGTGGTAAAAAATGCGATGATTGTGGAAAATTGACTAAATTTCAAAACAAATATCGTATTGATATAAATGATCAATCATTTTCCAACATGAAAGTGAAATGGAAGAGATATGAATATATCGATACATCGATTCAAGGTGCAAATAATGTTAAAAGAATTGAATTACTAGAAGACAAAATTTTTCTGATAGACTTTTTGAGAAAATTTGAGGCAGAAATTTACAAATACACCAAGAATTCCCATAGAGCTCGATGGCAAGACTTGCAATTCAAAAAATCTCGTGAATTTTTTCCACCGGGGACCATTTTTTCAGTGATTGATTTTGCAAAAAACTACACATTTGTTCCACAAAAAGAAATTCAGAGTGAATACTATCATTCTGACCAAGTTTCCATGCTCGTCCATATTCTATATAGACATGCTGAACAAAATGTCGATCATATATAAATCACGAGTGAAAATCGACATATAATTAAAGAATATCACTTTTATATCAGTGACAATCGTACACATGATACATGTTTTGTACAACATTGTTTTGGAAAAAATTATGATTCATTGAAAAATCATGGAATAACATTCAATGAACATTGGATATGGTTATATGGATGCGCAGGTCAATTCAAATCTGCACGATCATTCTTTTGGTTGTGTTGTCTTCATAAGAAAACCGGCATTAAACATTGTTGGAATTTCTTTGAGACTAGCCATGGAAAAGGAGAACATGGCAGTGCAGGAGCATGCATAAAACGAGCACTTCAAAGATATCAAATGAACCACTTTGCAAGCCGACTTGTGAATGCTGAAGAAGTTGTTCAATGGTGCATCGCTGCTCTAAGCCATGAGAGAAACCCATCAAAAGAAGTGCAAAGGTACATTCAATTTAATTTATATTGGAAATATAATTTTAAAAATTGTACATTTATCATGCAATGATTATCTTTGATTGTATTTTGATATCATATTTACAAATTCTTTTTCTAATTTTCCATATAAAGGGTTTTCTAGCATATTAGAATCGAAGACGTAGATAGATCAATTGGAAATGACGTTGAAACAATAAAAGGGACTCGAAAATTGCATTCAATTCAAACAAAGTCATCCAGAAATGTGTTTGCATTGGATAAAAGAAAGTATTCTTGTTTTTGTGATGTTTGCATAGAAAACACAAAATCCAATGACGTTTGTGAAAACAAAATGTATGTGAACGATTGGAAACATACAGAGCTAAATACAAAGGGAAAAATGTCTGTTGCAATGTTTGAAGAAATGCAATCAGAGAAAACTACAATATCATCCGATGGTGATCGAGTTTCTGATCTTGTTAGAGAAGGTAACATTTGAATTACTTTCTAATGATTTAAAGATCTAAAAATAAATTTAAATATGCATAATTTTGTTAAATTCATTTTATTGTGCAAGATATGTTTTCGCTGTAATTGCACCTATTGACAACGATGAAAATTTGAAGTATTATTTGATGCGTTGCACTGAACGAAAAATGAAATTATTACAGAACTATGATGATCACGGATTTCAGTATGACAGAGGGTCTATTATACTGAAAGGTTATTTTTTCAAACAAACTCATCAAAGTGGAGACTTTGTTTACTTTGAAGACTATGAACCCGATTCCATAAGTTGTCAATATAGTCACTTGGTGTGTGCAGCACGCATAAAGTTAATAGAAGTTCAATCAAAGAAAAAATCGAAAATTAAGAGATGGAAAATCTCAAAATCTGATCATGAACGGATTATTGAGGATGGAATTCCATTAGAATTTTTTTGAGCGAATTGTCCAAAAATTTATTATCTTTGGATGAAATTTGTTTTAAAACTTCCAGTACTCAACTAAAAATTGAGCTACTTATGTTATTTGTGCAAGTGTTTGCACATGTACAAATTGTTTGGGTACAAGCATGTGCTCTAGTATCAAATGAAAGTAGTTTTTCTATACATGTGCATTGATGAAAAATGTTATATATATATATATATATATATATATATATATATATATATCTGTGTGTGTGTGTGTGTGTTCTAGAATGCAATTAACTGGAACTAGTTTTTCTATCTGCATTGACGAAAAACTAGTTGGATTTTCTGGTGAAAAGTATGGACACAATGTAAATAAATCATCTACAGTATATTTTTCTACGAAAATTCCTTTCAGACAAGAGACTCAGAGCACTTCTCCAACTTTTGGTGGGATTTGACCCACATCTCTAATCCTGATTGAAAATCTAGTACAAAATTTGCTTGTCCAATGGTCGGATATGTTCAATGTGCATTGGTGAAAAATGTTACTTGTCTTGGATAGATATGTTCTAGAATTCACAATTAATTGTTCCAAGTAGTTTTTCTATGTGCATTGATGAAAAACTAGTTGGATTTTTTGGTAAAAAGTTTCTACAATGTAAATAAATCGACAAGGCTACCTATTTGAGTGCATTAACGACATTGACCCAAATTCAACAAACATATATATGTACTAGACTTATATTTCCAATCAAAATTAAAGGGATAATTTGTACATATATCTACTTTTTTAAACTCTTTTTTCAATTAGAGCTCAATTGATACATGGTTAGTTGCATTGAAAAGCTATGTTCTTCCTATTGGAAATTTTTTCATTCAAACAAAACTACATTGAGAGATCAAAAGCAATCTTAAAATTTCAAATGTACTTCAACCATCCAAAAGGGATTTGTGCAACATTACTTGACATGCCATGCCAATTATAGTGAACAACTATCCAATAGAAACATTTAACATTATATACCACATGTTCCAAATGTAGATTGAAACCATCCAAAACTTTAAAATTTTAAAAAATTTTGATAATATATCGTGCAACATTAAAAAATTAAAATTCACATGTGAAATGTAGATTGAAACCATTCAAAACTTCAGTTTAAAAAAATTTAAATTATATATAGATCGTTACTTCACATGCCATGCCAATTATAGTTCAACTCTAGATCCAATAGAAACATTTAACATTATATACCACATGTGCCAAATGTAGATTGAAACCATCCAAATCTTTTTAAGTTTTAAAAACCTTTTGATTATATATTGTGCAACATTAAAACATTAAACATTTAAAGTTCATTAAATATCACATGCAAAATGTATATTGAAACCATCCAAAATTTGAGTTTTAAAAACTTCACATGCCATGCCAATTATAATTCAACTATCCAACAAAACATTAAACATCACATGCGAAATGTAGATTGAAACCGTTCAAAACTTGAGTTTAAAAAACTTTAAATTATATATAGATCATTACTTCACATGCCATGCCAATTATAGTTCAACTCTAGATCCAATAGAAACATTTAACATTATATACCACATGTGCCAAATGTAATTTGAAACCATCCAAAACTTCAAGTTTTAAAAACCTTTTGATTATATATTGTGCAACATTAAAACAAATTAAACATTTAAAGTTCATAAAATATCACATGCAAAATGTAGATTGAAACCATCCAAAACTTGAGTTTTAAAAACTTCACATGCCATGCCAATTATAATTCAACTATCCAACAAAAAAATTTAACATTAAATATCACATGCCAAATGTAGATTGAAACCATCCAAAGCTTTTAACTTTTAATTTAACAAAAAAATATAGATCACAACATTAATTCACATGCCAAATGTACTCCAAGCATCCAAAACTTAAATTTTGAAAACAAAACAAATTATAACACATGTCATTACACAACATGCCAAATGTAGTTCAGATGACAACATTACTTCACATTCACATGCCAAAAGTACTAAAACCATCCAAAAATTAAATAAAACAAATTATATTAACAATGTAATAAAATATGTCCAAAAATTGTAAATCTCACAAGTATTAAACTGTATCAAGTTTAACAAATTTTAAGACCATCTAAATTTTGAAAACAAATCTACAAATCATGTTCATCAAATAGAGACGGATCTAGCGTCTTCCCTACTAGGGTCTTAGTCCGCGCCCTATCATGTGAATGGGAAACCTACATACACAATGCACATGTACTTGAACATTAAAATTTGATGTTTTAAAAATGAATGAGAATATATATATCTATAACTTCATGTAAAAAACAAAATATAACAAAAAAATCATGCAATACCTCATAAGGTTCCCTCTCCATTTGATGAACAAGTTCTCCCATAGGAACATCTGCAGCGGTAAACTGTACAATATACATGTACAGTTAAATATATATA
Source organism: Pinus albicaulis (assembly GCA_034641835.2). NCBI lineage: Eukaryota > Viridiplantae > Streptophyta > Pinopsida > Pinales > Pinaceae > Pinus > Pinus albicaulis. Next base: position 1,237,298,877 of record CM076578.1, read on the forward strand.
TATATATATATATATATATATATATTAAAAACTTTCAAATGAAAATGCACGTGTACATATATAAACTTATTTTCAATAATATTAAAAAAAGGAACTAAAGACAGCTTATTCAAATGTTGTGGATGTTCCTATCTCCGTCGTTAGAGTCCGCGGATTAAAGAAATCTTTTATAGGAACCTAAATTCAAAAAATTTTAAATAAATCAAAATCTCTCTCTCTCTCTCTCTCTATATATATATCTCAATTTTTAATGGAACATAGACACAGACACAGACACATACACATATATATATATATAAATTTTAAACATAAATTTTAAACTTGTGAAAAATTGTCCATACTTGTGGCTCATCTCCCAAGGAAGTAGAAGGTACATCTCCCAAGGAAGAAGAGGGTACCGCCATCCCAAAAATGTCAGACAGAATCGGTACGTGTTAAATTTTTTTATCAAATTATATATATACATACATGTACATGTGTGGCAACAATTATTTATTTTAGAGTCACTTAAAAAACACTAACATTTGCCAACATATCTTGCTGGTCAGATCCATCTGCATTGTTTGAACCAGAGGTCTCGAACGTGATATTAAAATTTTTTTCACGCATCATGTTTGAGAACTGCAAATGGTGTTTTAACATATAATCATACATTTTTGTTAGATTAATGTACACATAAAAATAAATTTACATACATGTACATACACATGTATTTATTACAAATTGTACACATGTATATGTAAAAATATTTTCAAACCCTAAGATCACTAACACATACCGTTCCGATGCCCTCTTCCTCATGAAAAATTAAGTCTTGCAAACAATTGCGACAATGTTTTGCATATGTTTGGAGATATTCAACATTCATGTTGTCAATCTCCTCATCTATACAATAAACAAAATTGGCACGTGCATTTTCACGTCCTCTTTGTTGATTTAAAGAAAGATTGACTCCACCCAATCCGCTATGAACATTCTCGATCATAACATCCCTTGCTTCTTGACTTATTTGAGAAGTCACATCCATGTCTGATCGCAAAGTTTCGACTCGAAATGGTCGACTCACCAATGGCGGCTCAGGGCGAGGCAACTCCACATCTCGCTTAACGCCCTTACGATCATATAATCGACCTTTCCCAGGGCCAAAAAATTCTGAAGGAAGATCATTGTAATTGGGTTTCATACCAAAAAAAAATCTACATAAAACATTTGTGCAAAATAAACAGGAACCTCATCGTTCCATGGAAGCCTTCCATAGGCCGCAAGGTACCTATCATACAAATAACGAGCTATGTTTGGGTGCTTGAAATACTGCACCTTCAACATTTTTCTTTTTGGCCCTTCCTTGTAATTAAATATTGACTTGGCCACTTCTTTTGTAACTTTTTGGTTTACGTCCTCCCATTTATCGGGACCCATCACTGTTTCTTTTCTCTTTCTCATCATTTCTACAAATGAATCAGTTGTTGGCTCAATATTTCTATACACATTTACCATTTCACCCAATGAATGTGTAACTATTTCAAGGCTTTTTCGACTTTCAGCAGGTAGAGACAAAGCCACAAGATCTCTTTGCAATTTTGCATGAAGTCTTTCAAACCTTTGTAAGGTGCATTACGCCATGTTGGTTTCCCATGGTATATCAGTAATCTCAGCCAGATAAGTTGTGCTGGGTTGACAGCCTTCTTCTTGAATGTAGCGGGCTACCCTGCGTCTATTTTGACCATTAGTTCGAACATTTTCGGCCTCTGCATCAATTTATATATAATTTTGTATATTAGAAAAAACACGTGTAAAATTTTTTGTACAAATTTAATGAAAAAATAAATTGAAATTGATGGCAACCTTGTTGTTAGTTAACATCTTCTCCAACATGACCCTGCTGAGGACCAGACTCAGAATGACGATGCTGAGAACCAGACTCAAAATGACGCCGTTGAGAACTAGCAGCCGTTGATTGGCCTTTGGGGGAATAAATATTACCCCCTTCACGCAACCTGCTACCACTCATACCTCGACTGGTTGAACCATGGCCACGCTCCATGGATGGAGTAGAAACACTTCTCCTCTTACCTCCTAAAAATTAAAATATGAAACTTATTAACAACTAATTTAACTCACAAAGTTAATAAAAAATCAATTCCATATGTACACACATGTATGGAGATTTAAGATTATATATTTAAATACCTTGAACATCCCCCGATCCCTGAACCTCCATATGGGATTCGACTGATCTTTGTCATTCATCCTCCATGATATATATCTATTGGTCGACATTTACACAAAATAGATTTCAAAAAATCAATTTGTAATTTAGTGTACACAAATTATGTAGAACGCAACTTTCAAAGCAATAATTGATTATGTGTGAAACTAAATTTAATCGAAAAAGAAATTATAAAAATGATAAGTTCACCAAATTGTGCTTTACATGGTGGGAGCACACTTGGTATAAAATTTACCACTTATACACTTTAGTTTGTGGGACAAATGACACATGTACATAGTTTACCTTAAATTTGTTGTGTTTTATGGATATTAAAATGAAGAACTTCTATTTAGATCCATTCCAGAGATTCACTGTAGGGGCATTTACTAGATATGTCACCTTTCATAAAAGATGAGATCCAGAGGCTACCTGGCCCTTTACAGACTCTGGCTATAGAACTTGTAGAAGTAAACACTAGAGGCATTAACAATATCAAAGAAATTTTTCATGCTTAGACATGGGAATGTGTCTCTTTCCCTACGCAAAAAAATAGTTCAAGGTAGTTAATCCTCATAGACACGTCATCAAGCAAGTCAATGTGATCACTCCCAACTTACTTTTCATGAAACTATGCTTGGAATCCTCTACAACCTGGTGGATGGAGTTGAATGGGAACTAGGTCAAGGCCTTTACAGAATACATGCTAGTGAATAACACTTACTAGGTTATGCCAACAAATAAAGTGGGAGAAATGTTTTCTCCTCGAGGTTATCCAATTGGGTGTGTAATACCAACTTCACCCATTTCCTAACAGGTTTCTCTCTTAGGTTACAAATTTCTTCCACCTTATTAGTTATATATTTTTCAATTTCCCGTCGATTCCTTGAATTTTTTCTACTACCATCTCCCTCTCTCACTCCCCAAATTATTGTCATGAAACATGCTCCATTGAGGATCTGGAGCAATGTTTGCACCATACTTAGAACTGTCATTTCTACTAATTGAAATTGGAGTCATGTATACTAGATTGCTTACTTAAGTGGCTATTACTTGGAAAATATCTTGAGATGAGTTTGACATGATGGTCATATGAGGTTGGAAGCTACTTGGTGTAATTTTCCTTAAATCTTCAAAAAAACATAGAAAAAATGTCATTTTCGATCATTTTTTATTAGCTTCTGCATACAGCAGATGTTATCACAATTGCAACACAATCAGGTTCCATGAGCACGAATTATGAATGTCGCACGCCAAATTGCAAGGAAATTTGCATTCATTTTAGGCAAAATAAGGCTATGACATTAAGGTCCATGCTAGAAAAAATTATGCAAATAAGGTTGCTATGTCTTAATACTTACCATGTGTTGCAAAGCCATAACAAATGTTGGCTTTGAGAGTGTCCTCTCAAAGCCATGTCTTGAGATGAAATTTAATTCAATGTCTCTTAGAGTTGCAAGGTGGAATTGATAGAACTATTTGATTTCTTTACCATAGATGGATATCTCCTTTCATCTATACTTTTCTCTACCATCTTATTTTCAAGTGAAATGGGAATTTTCACATTTTGAATGCCATTACCATGTAATTTGGTAGTCTGCTAGCTAGACCTATCACAAGTAAGGTTGTCATACCAAACTATTTCTCTTGCTCAACTCAGTGACCATGACTCTCTTCTCACACTGCTTACCATATAAGATCTTCAATTGTACATGTCACACAAATTTGGGTGTTCTAGGTCTACACCTCTTAGGTAAAGTTACATATTTTATGGCATTGTGGTCCTTAAATTTGGAGGTGTTCCACCTGAAAAAGTAGTCATTAAATATGGATGAAAAGGATTTGTTTTAACTTTGATAGAATTTCCTCGTGGAATTACTGAATTTCTCGACGACGTCATGCTAGCTTTGCTCAGAGAAGAAGGTTTTGGAGGAGAAATTGAATTCTTTTGAATTATTTTTGGCATTGAAGTTTGAGAAAGTAGTTTTGATGACTCCATTGATGACCTTGCTGAGGAATTTGATGCACACAATATTGAATTTGAAGATGGTTTAGAAGATGTTGAAGAATTTTTAGATTTTGGTGTTGTCACTAAATGTTTCTTTGTTGTTGGACTTGATTAAGACACAATTTAACTTTACGAGCAAATTGAAGACCTTGAAGAGGTTTTAGATTTTGTTGTTCTCACTGAAGGTTTTTGTCTAGTTTTGTTTCTTAAACCATCATTTCTATAGGACATTTTTGGTGAATAGATTCTTGACCTTGATGAGAGGATATGATACCTTGAAGAGGCTACATCTTTTGGTGACATCACTAATTGTTTCTCTATTATTATGTTTGTTAAACATCTCGCTTAAGGCGAGGCAACTCCACATATATTGTACAGTTTATGGGACAGAAATAAATATGTAGAAATATTCACTTGTTTTTTATAATTGGATAGAAGAATGACTCAAAATGACCTTGTATGTCTTCTCGTTTTAGAGCTCAAATTTTTAGGAAGGATTTAAGTATCCACCTTTCAAGAATCACTAGAAGAGGTTGATAAAGAATATAGGAAGACAAAAAACTAACCAGTGGTGTAATAAATGGATTTCTTGGGAGGTATATTGGCATATGGACTTTTGGTAGCTAGAAATTTTCCAAATAAGTGAATGTATTTGAAAACCAAACCTCTAGTTTATTTTGGTTTAGACAAGGTCTAGAATTTGAAAAGTGAATTCCCTCTTTCTTCCTCTTACATGTCCAATGATCGGAATCTGGATTGAGGGAAAAGATTTTCCTAGAAATTAAAATTTTGCATTTTATTTGTTGTAAACATGAGTTTTTAAAAGCTAATTAACTCATAAATTTCTCACAAAATACACTTAAAGCTTGACGCATAAACCCCTTCCCAATTGGCTAACTTTAGACGATCCTAAACACATTTTTATTTAACTAATGAGGGAGATAGCCCAACAAAACTAGTTTGTCCATATTCAAATCAAGTTGGTATCAAAGTACAATTTAGCTCATTTTAGTCACTTGGTTAGTTATAAGAATTAGCTATTGGTTTATGTATTCAATTTCCTCTCAAAATGAATGTGTACGTGCTTTTGAGAGACACACTAGAGGAATAAGGTCCAAATTTTTGATGAAAATGTGCTATGAATGTAAAGGGTTTTAAAGGCAAGCATGTACAAGGCATAGTTGAGTACAAGGCATAGTTGAGCCAAATGTTCTTCAAGAAGGTCCTAATTATTTGGGTCTTGGTTATGGAAAACATGGAGAATGCTCCAAATCCAAGGAGGCACATGAAGCTGTTCCAAGAAGGAATTTTATTTCGTGTTCATTACCTCATGCTTGTGAAGTTTGTGTTCATGATGAATGGAAAAGTTTGACACCCACTTTGCAAGAAGATGTTAATAATCATGTAGCTAATGAGAATGTAAAAGAAAAGGATGTTGAAAGCTCTAGAGTCGGTGAATTCATTGCTAGTATTCAGAGGAGAGCCACTACCTCATCAAATTCACCTCCTCAAGAAGGTGACAACAGTGAATGTTCAAGGTATAAATTTGCCTCTATTCAAATTGCTTTTGATTATGATAAACATGGTAAATATTCACATAAGATTTAGAAAAGAACTTGCATGTTCCTTTTGTGGTTTGAATAATCATAATGTTTATAGATTTTGGAAGAAGATATCCATGCACATGAAACTTTCTAAATAAATGAGGCAAAAATTCAAAGGCCCATTGGACAAGGAAAATGTTGTTGAAAATAATTTGAAATTGTTTATTACTCATTGCCATAAGAAAGGTCACCTTGTAGAATATTTTGCTACATACAACACTATACATTTTTAAAACATAAACTAACTTCTAGCAAACAATAATATTAAAATAGATTTAATTGTTTGTGTAGTTGAATTGATGTGCATAGAAAAAATGGGAATAGAAATCTTTGATACATACAACACACAAATGAAAAATCTTAAAAGATAAATCAATCTTGCAAACAGAAGGGTATTTGTTCCTTTTGTGGTTTGAATAATCATAATGTTTATAGATTTTGGAAGAAGATATCCATGCACATGAAACTTTCTAAATAAATGAGGCAAAAAGTCAAAGGCCCATTGGACAAGGAAAATGATTTTGAAAACAAGTTGCAATTTTTTATTACTCGTTGCCATAAGAAAGGTCACCTCGTAGAAAAGTGTTGGACTTTGTATCCAACAAGTCATCCAAAAAATTTGAAGAAGGTGGAAAGAGATAATGACAAGAATGGAAAAGAGGATTCCATAATCGATGAGGGTCAGGATGATTCACATGATGATGAAGTGCAGCTAAAAGAAGCGCCATTGAAATGGTTGGGTAACGGATGGTTAGATTTCTTATCCAATTAAGGCCTTGCATGTATTTTGATGTTTCATGAATTTCTTTGCAAATTCAAAGTATGGTGCATGTTGCATGAAGCAAGATGTTGAAGGTAGATTTATGTTGACACACTTAAATGCAACAAATATGGAAATTTGTACATGAGCTATTATTTGACTTGAGAGTCAGTTGTTTGAAGAGGCATGTTTTGTCGACTTCTGTTTGGTTGATGGTTTTGTACACCAATATGTAAGAGTACATGGATATATTCACATGATGTGAATTTTTTTTCTTTGAAGGAGAAAAATGATATGTCATCAAGCTATGTTTCTTGCATGATGTGTTTTTCAGTTTGATGGTTTTGTTTGTGACAAGATGTCACAAGATTTTAGGAAGGTACACTCTTGAGCGAGAGCCCCATGATTACAACCTAATCATGAGAATCAAATGGGAGTGCATCCTTATTCTTGGCTTAGTGGCATGAACCAAACATATTGTGTATTAAATGAGGAATTTCACTCTCCCAATCATTTCTAAATCACCCATATCACCAAGAAAACATGTTTTAAAATAAAATACATTGGTAGGGGAAAGACCTTAGGTCCTTTGATTGTGCACATGTGGTGTGAAAAATTGAAATTGACAATTTGCAAAAAAGTGAAATTATGAATGAAACCACGAAAAAAAGAATCCCAAAAGTGGTAAATGATTTAAATAGACCTAATTAATTATTTACCAACATAAATTCTTCAACTTTTAGCAACTAAATGATAAGTAAAAAAATAAATAAATTTGTAATTATGGTTCGAAAGTTACATAATCTTAAGAATCCAAAAAATAAATTATTTTTCAAAACGTATTACTTTCAAAGTATCAACAAGGAATGTACAAGGGTGTTCAATGAATTAACGCTATTTAGTTAAATTCCATGATGTATAGCTTACTCATAATTTTAACAAATTGTTAAATAATGATCTAGATTGGATAATTATATTATTTGTCATATATTTTGATGCTTATAGAGTGAAAAAAATGAAATAATCAACTTGTAGGGTAATTTTAATGGTGGGTGGAGAATTGGGGTCTAAAACCTTTTGGAGTCATTTTAAGGTATTAAATGAAATATCTGGGGGTCAAACGATTATCCCTTGTGCCGAAATCTTGACCATTATTCTACACTTAAAGACATATCCAATGGTGCAAGAAAAACATCAAGTGAAGTTCATTCAAAATTTATGCCTTTAGTAAGTTGACCTATCATGTTGACCACCATGGTACGAGAGAATGAAATTTTAGCCCCATTACTCATGCATGGCAAGCTAGCTAAATGTGGAATTTTAACAAGACTCTAAAAGGTCTAAAATCACAAACCTCGTTAATGGTTGACGGAGTCAAATCTTACACCTAGTTGGCTATCAGGCTATGTTAAATACTTCGCCACTAGGAGGAATAAGAGTTCCATTTTGTGTTATTGTATTTTGTTCCATAGTTGAAAATACAACTAGGAGTGTGAAGTTAGAGAGAAAAATGTATGAAGTTAAGTTTTTATAGCAACCTTACACGCTAAAAGTCTTAGTTAACTCTAGAGATATTACCTCTTTCTTTGTACTCACATATTTTCCATACCATAAAAGAGAGAGTAGAGCATGTTTACATTTTAGTGTTGTTTTTCTCCCATAAGGATTTCCTAGGGAAAAAGGAGTCTAGAGCATCATTACTTTTTAGGGTTTCTTGTCTCCCATAAGGATTTCCTAGGAAAATAATTGTGTTGATTGTCTAGAGATATGTATGCATGTGTTTCATTATGTTCTCTATTTCTTACGTTGTGTTTCATTATGTTTTATATTTCTTACATTTTTTCCCTCGTATTTTTCTTTCCAATCAAGGTTTATAAAATAACATGAGAAGCAACATGAGACTTGGAACAATATTTTTCATTATCTATATGGAAGGCAAGAAGGATTATATCCCCTTAAGCTTAATCTTATGTAGTTTGTCAATTTTTATCATATATTTTTTGGTAAGGGTAAATGTTTTTTTATCTATAGTACAAGTCATGAGTTCCCCAATTTTACCTTATGTAAAGCATGATTCTAGGATTACTACAATTTGTACTTGGTTTTTTTTTGTGATGATGCCCTGTCTCAATCACTTGGCCATCTCTCTATGGATAGTTAAATCTTTATAACAATACTTAAGTAATATTTATCTATTTGTATTATGTGAAATTATGTAAAAAATGGTATACTATTTTTCATAAAAATGGGTTGAGTTTATCATATATTTCAATGAAAGTTGATTAAATATGTTTTCTTTAAAAGGATCGAAAATTTTTGTTAAGGTATTAATTTGCAATTTTGAGTGGCTCTCTATCAAACTTCACTTCCTCATTTCTAGAAAAAATCTACTTGCTCATTCGTATACCCAATTTCTATTCAAATGCATGAGTTTCGAACTCTCGGTAACTATGTTTTTCCACGCAAGAAAATTATATGTCACATTTTATACTATCTCTAAATATTTTTTGAAGTTTGGATTACTGTTATTCTTTTATATAATTTAACATTAGATATAAGTTTAAATTGAAAGCTACTTAGATGAAATATAGCTTAGATATGGCATTTGAAAATTATTATCTATTTATTGAACTAAAGGACATAATTATTACACATGTTTAATTTACATTCAAATGCTTCTTTGATTTATCTCCTATATCTTAATGCAATGCTAGATATATAATTTAAGTTGAAGGCCCATGAGATAAATATGACTTCTATGTGACATTTGTATTGAATCATCTATTTGTTGTGTTATATGAACATAATTGGTACGCATATCTAATTTGCATTACTAATATGTCATGCTTATTTAATTTATCTTTTATAGATGACCGGAGCATCCCTTTTGACTTCGGATATGTGGGCAATAATCATCCGCATATTTTTCTATCATAAAGCAGTGAGTAAAATTGTATTCCATTTGTGTCAATGTTAAGGTTAAGCACATGGATTAAAGTTTTATATAAAATACATTGCCACGGTGTACATTTATATCTAAAGAGTCCAAAACCTCATTCAAGACCATATGTTTTGTTGATGTAGTTTGATTGGTTATATTTCATTTCTTTTGCAGTTGTTGCTATGGGCCTCACCATCTAGTGATTTTAGGTAAAAAATTATTTACATGGAATTTTGAAGTATCCTAGAATGTTTATTATTTATCACTACTAGCCTTGGTGATTTAGTTTTTTGTTTTGATGCTGCTTGGTTACCCATATTTAATACTTGTTCATGTTTAATTCATTGTTAATGCTTTTTATTGGCCTATCAGGATGTATTTTTCTCAAATCCATAATGGCTAAAATAATGAAATTTATCTATGAAAAAGAGAGGTCATATGGAAAACAAATTGTTTGCAAGTGTTCTTTTGAACCCAAAGAACTTGCAACCCCAATATGGATACAATACTAAGTAATACATAGCCTCCTCATCTAACTTATCCAGGTATTTGCAATACTATATTTGAGTTGGCTAGCTCCATTTCAAGATATTATAATGTTAGATTATTATTTCTATAGATTTTGATTATGGTAGTAAAATATTACAAAAAACCGGAAACTACAAATAATATTATTCTATATATATGTAAAAAGGACATGTGGTAGAGAAAATCAAACAATATTAAACTTTTCATAAATATTTTACATAAAAATACATTTTCTAATTTTGATTGTAAATTCCAAGGCTTAAAGCAATAATTTTTCTAATAATTTTTTTTTAATTAATAAATAAAAAGGAAACATTTTCAATCAAAATCACATCCAACATATAATAAAAATAATAAAAAAATTTTAAAACTTCATACACTATGACATTACTATGGAAAAGAGCATAAAAATATACAAGCAAAAAATCCTTTTCTATAATAATGGAGAGCTTCAAATATACAAGAAAAAAAATATTCCAGCCTCCTTGTATCCCAGAGAAAGAGTTGCTCAAACAATCATATTTTAAACAATTAAAACTTGGAGAAAATCATCTGTTTTTGAATTTCAATTATATAGAAAATTAGTCAAATATAAGACAAGAGTTACTCATACTATAAAATTTTAAATAATATTAACTTTAAAAAAAAAAAATGGAAATGAACCAAAAACAAAATATTTATAAATTTCATTTACAGTAACTTAAATCCATATTAACACCTCTTGATAAATCTGAAATCAAATTAAATCTATATTAATTAATTTAATAGTTTAAATTCCTATTTGTGGTGTGCCAAATAGAAATATTCAAAGCGAAAGTTACAACTTACAAATATTACTCAAATATATCACAAAAGGAAATAGAATAACAAACATAATGGACAATATGAACCAAATTATTATACCTTTATTGATATGGATGGATTCTTAATTACAAACATTTGCGTAAAAGATGATGAAGATTTGGGGGGACTTTAATGAAACACTTTGTGGACAATATCAAAAGAGTTAAGAAAGTGGTTGCTAACTAGTCTAAAAAGAAGGCAACAGAAGATAAAAAGGATCTTTTAGAAGTAGAAGAGGTAATTTATAAGCTTTTTGACAATAATGTAAATGAAATTTTGACTGAAAAAGACTTGCAGTCTTTGAAAATTTTGGAGGGGAGAAAAAATCACTATTAGAAAAGGAAACAATTCAATGAAGACTTCAAAGTAGAGCCATCTAGTTCGCTGAAGGTGATAGCAACACTAATTTTTCCAGAAACATGTGAATCATAAAACCTGCAACTAAGCTGCAGATTTGGAAAAATATTACAGCCATGAAACAAGACTTTTATAATTTGATTAAGGAGAGGTAGATGTCCAATTTTTCATGGAGACAACTCAAATCCCTCCATGGTGTCAAGAAAATGGTATAGAAGAGGGTAATGAGCATGTTGAAGCTGACAGTTATGTGGGGAAGCTAGAGGCAAGCGTCATAGATAGAAAAAAAAGAAAAGAAAAGAAGATGATCCAATCCTGCAAAGTAAGCTACCTACTTGCACACTCTTTTTGCAATTTTTGCAAAAGAGTCGAATGGCTCAACAAGTGCTCCAAATAACATGGGAGAAGATGGGCAATCCACTATAAAAGTCTTTTCATTCATGAATGTGCAAAAGTGGAGCAACGATAAATGGCTGACGTCAAAAATATGTAAAGAAGGGATGAATTGTACATTCAATCAATGTAAATACAGCATACAAATTATATATGTTCATATCATGTTTCCGCCCAAAGCATATATTCATCGATATGGATGGTATCTTACATCGCTTTGCTGCTAATGAGCTAAGTTGTTTCTGCAAATGATGCATGTACACCCCAAGTGCAATAATAATACCAAACAAAGTAATTAGGCCATGGAAAAGATAATTTGATTACGACTGTTAAAATTGGTTTTTAATTTTATCTGAGCTGAGTTTGCAATACCATCGTCAGCTCCTGAGTAAGGGTAATATGCGAGTTTTGATTGATGGATGAAGTTGCTATAGTTTAACACTTTTCTAGGGACTGTAATGATGAGAATGAGACAAAAACTGTAAAACAGGAAGAACTGTAACGATGAGCATGAGACACAAAAGCCAAACTACAACTTGCAAGAACTCTATATATAAATTCCATGAATAAGTTTTGTTCGAGAAATTATGACAGCGAGTATGCTAAAGGCTATTACCAAAAGAATCATTGAAGGATGTAGATCAAATTTACCCTTGAAAATGCTTAGTTAGCATCCATGTGGTTATATAATGTTTCAACCATGAAGAGATTGTCTTTCCTATGACTGCATCCACTGAACCACCTAAATATCAGATATTTGAGATCCATCCATCATCACATTAGACTTACACTGTTCAAGTGCCGAGTACTTAGATTTTAAACATATTATGCTAGAGATGATATATTTGTGAGTGATGAAAACATTCCCAATCATGAGACCTACAAATTAAGTGCTTAGTTTAACATTCATGAGAGTGATCCTTATATCAGAATCTTTCCATAATTATTTAAATCAGCATAGATTTATACCAGTGGTGATGGTTGATTTATTATGACTATGAAAAGTCATTTAGACTTTCAAATTTCTCAGAAATTATGTCAATTGTTGAGTCCTAAAAAAACCAACAAATTATTCCCACATAATTAAGCCTAAATGAAAATTACTTCACTATTTAACGCTCCAGAAATTCTTGTGCAGAGTCTTGAAGTTTGATGAGTTCTTTAAAGTTAAAGAAAGTCGTCTAACTTTCAAAGGGATATTGCATCGATTTAGTAGATAGGAAGTATTAGGATACAATAAAAACGAGGTTCCATAAATCACGTCCAAAAAGGCCTTAAACCAAAATTCAAGCCCCGACATTTTTTTAATACACAACACAAAAAAATTTTGACAGCCCGAAGAAAGGAGTTGAACATACCAAATGGAGTCGAAGAGTGCGGACAGGAGGAGCACCAGCACGGACGGGAGGAGCAATAGCACGAACAGAGCAGCAGCGACAGGGACATAAAACGCGCAAACAATGAAACCGGTAAACCACCAAACTTTGCGGGCGATTTATTTATAGAAAATAGTTCGGCCGAACTCAAAGTTCGATAAAACTTTTTTTAGAAGTTCGGCCAAACTTTTGTTGCCGGTTTTCCAATCTCCAACAAATATTTTCTTTGCTCGCGCCGTCAGTGTGCCTTCAATCTAAACGGAATCATGAGTTCAGCTGAACTTTCTAAGAAAGTTCGGCTGAACTATTACATAATTCGGCCGAACTTTTTAAAATGTTTGGCCGAACTATTGCCGAAAAAAAATTTCGGCCCCCGATTCTCACAAAAGTGTAACCCAGCTTCACGTTTCCGCCCATATATATATATATAAGGAATTTATTGTTATTATTCAAAAAGTTGCATGTTATTTTTATTTAAAATTACCATCCATGATATATAGAAATTAAAATTCTTTAATATTTTGTATATTTATATATTTGATATATTTAATGTATATTCCAAAATTTAATAATGTAATTTAGTTAGCCAATTTGAGTTTTTATATATTGGGTAGATTCAATATTTTAGTCATTAGGAATGTGGTTTTTTTATCACATTTTTCAATTTCAAATGTTTTTTTTTATTTTTTGTATAAAATAAATTGAAAAATAGAGTTTTTTTTTGTGTGTTGGGGGATAGACTTTGTATTTGGTAAAACACAGTATTTTAATATGAAACAGAGAGATATTTTATTTTAATGGGTGGGAGAGTTTTTAGTTAAAACTCTGTCGTCGCCACAGTGTCTTGTTCATGTGGCGATGTTCCGATGCGATCATCGCAATGGAACTGACATAAGTGACCATAGTAATGGCCCGATGCTTTCATGGCATTGGAATAGTATGAACTCCAGACCGGATCCTATTTACTATGGCAGAGTTAAATTTGTGATCACGTCCGTATATGTTATATGCAATTTTTGCAATGTTCATGCACAGTTTATAAAAGGCCCGAGAGACTTTGTAATAAGTTTTGTTATGTTTTAACATAGGCAAGTTAATTCGCTGATGGGCCCAAACCTTAAAATATATCAGTGGTTGATATTTTAACCTTAGCCCAAGTGTTATTGTCGCAGGTATTACGATTAATTATTTGTTTAAGTTTTAATGTAAGTGTGCAGCGTGGTAATGCTGCACTTGAGCAATACATTCAAAGGTTGAGTTATATCCGAGGCTGTAATGTATGCTGATATATCATAGTTGGTGCGCGGTATATAAAGGTAGGGTATAATGCATCGTGGGCCCGACGAGTGGTGTTGGTTTTTAAACCATTGGAAAATGCATAAATTATAATAAATCGAATGGACAGAAGAATTTATTAACTTTGTGGGACCCTCATGAATCGCATTAGAGAAAATCATAACAGTGAAACATGTTAATAAAAGTCCCGATGGTGATTGCGGAGCTGATGTGTTTATTAACTGTGATTTATATGTATTTTAACCTCCGACTTAAAAGGAATTAATCACATTGGAATGTTTGCGAATGCATCAATCGCATCGGAGTAAGGGCATCGCATCGGAACATTGGAAAATGCATTAATCGCAATGGGAAGCATTGAGTTGCGATTAATCACATTGGAAAATAGAAAAGAAAGGTTTATAAAGTTGTGGCAAATATTAATAAAGTTCAAAGCTCATTAAATGTTTCATAAGTTTGATTTGTGGCCAAATGTAATTCGAATTAGGCAATTCGAATACATACGAGTAGGCTGTAATATAGCTTCGAAATTAATTTAAAACATTGATTGGGTTTATTAGAACAGCAGTTTATATCCATTGCGTGATAAACTACAACATATCAAATGAAGCTTTTGCAACTGTGGACCCCACTGAATGTGAAAAAACTTAAACCAAATATTGAAAATAAATTTTCCTTATAAAACTTATTGGGTCCGAGACTTTCCATTGCAATCTGGGGAAGACAAAAGAATTTGCGATTTGCGATTGCGATTGGGAAAATCGTATTGCATCATTCAACAGTAGCAAAGAAAACATATGCCCAAATTGCTACACGATG
Source organism: Pinus albicaulis (assembly GCA_034641835.2). Classification (NCBI taxonomy): domain Eukaryota; kingdom Viridiplantae; phylum Streptophyta; class Pinopsida; order Pinales; family Pinaceae; genus Pinus; species Pinus albicaulis. Next base: position 1,237,314,011 of record CM076578.1, read on the forward strand.
TGGAAATCAGATCCGCCTTATAAAACTTATCGGGTCGGAGACTTACGATTGCAATGAGTGAAAAACAAAAGAACTTGTGATTTGCGATTGCGATTGTGTGAACCGCAACATTCAACGGTGGCAAAATAAATGGATGCGACGATCGCATTGCAATCTTCACATCAACAAGATACTTAATTTTAATACAATTTGCGATTGCAATTCAAAAGTATATCAAATATTTTATTGATTCATACCATTGCAATTGGACCATAACAAAAGAACTTAAACTTGCGATTTTCACTTGCGATTGTGCCAATCGCATCGCATCATTCAACGATGGCAAGAAAAACATATGCAGTTGTATCATATAACTTGTGATTGCGGTTGTGATGGCATCACAATGTTCCACATCAACAAGACACTTAATTTTAATACAATTTCCAATTGCAATTCAAAAGTATATCGAATATTTTATTGATTCATTGCTTTTTAACTTTCTATTTGCCATTTATTGAAAAAGATAATAGTATTTGAGGATGTTTATGAAGATTTGTTTTGTAATAAAGTATAGTTAAATTAAATTAGAAATAATTGTTGGAATTTGAGTTTGAGCATGTCTATGAGGATTTGCTAAATGTTTCGATTTGAATTTAAGGATGTCTATGAGGATTTTCTTTGTAATAAAGTTGTCACTTAGTTTAGTTTAAATATAGCTAAATTAAAATAAAAAATAAGAATTTATGTTAGTATTAATTGCATATAGTAATATAATTTAGTTAACTAATTAGATTTTTTTAGATCTGAAAACTTTTACATTTTCCTAAAGTATATATATGAATATGAAAATTTATAATGCTAAAAATAGAAATATTATGAATATGAAAATTTATAATGCTAAAAATAAAAATATTATTATAAGAATTTATATATATATGGAATTTATTGTTATTATTCAAAAAGTTGCATGTTATTTTTACTTAAAATTACATGACATGATATATAGCAATTAAAATTGTTTAATATTTTGTATAGTTATATATTTCATATATTCATTATATGTTCTAAAATTTAATAATATAATTTAGTTAAGTAATTTGACTTTTTTAGATATTGTATAGATTTGATATTCTATTAATCAGGGATGTGTTTTTTATTAATTATATTTTTCAATTCGTAATGTTTTTTTATATAATATAGTTACACGTGTTTATTGTCACACCTCCCATTCTACTTCTGCAAACAATTTTTTATTTTTATTTTTATTTTTTTTCCTGATAGCTTTTCAAGTTTAAGGCTAATAAGGCACTCTGTTATTACGTTGTAGGTTTACAAAACTTTTCTTTTCAATGGCTACTTATGTACCATAAACCAACTCTATCTCACCATATTAAAATTTGATTTGTAATAATTATAATTATACTAATTATAATTATATCAGACATAACCTAATGTCTTATTTCTATCACCCCACTTCCATATTCAATCTTCGTTTTATATTATAAGCCTTTGAACCTTCAATCGATTTATATAGAGGAGGTTCGATTGGGTTCTACATGAATCCCATGTTATTATAGTGCCACGGACCTATGGAAATCCATTCGGTCGTTCGCATTTACCTTTCGTTGATAACATATAACCTTAGCGGATTTTATCTACCCCGTCGATAATTATGCGAGTCTGGCATTCGGTCCTTCATTCTCATTTCCGTCTTGTCAACATTTATATGAATTTGGGTGTGGTTAATTGGACCTCCACGTACTCATCAATTTAGAATTCTGGTTAATGAAATTGGGAATGGCGATGTCCATTTGTCTTCCACGCTGAGCTTTCATAAGGTGTTACATCTCGTTGTAAGGTTTACAGTTGGTTCGTTCCACTGGCGATCACGTGGTTTTGGTTCCACGTAACATTGGATTCATTCCACCAGCTTACTTCGTTCCCAAAGCGATTTTTCCCATGGCATGGCTAGATCGATCTTCATTTATTTCACTTCTTGTCATATTTAATTTTGAACAGAGGGTGTACATTACCTATTAACTCCTCGATCTGTGGCTTCACCATGCGGATATCGCCAGGTGGACGACTCGGATGCATCTGGCTATTAAGGTTTCGTTGTTTTATTCAGGGAACATTGTTATAAATCGAGCTTGGTATTTGCTCGACGGTTCTTTTACCTACCTTTGCATTTGGTTTATCTCTGGACCGTGATTGACAATGCCATGGACGCTGTGCGTGATTCGTTTTAGGCTTCACCTTACTCCTGTGCGTTAACTTGCTCTGTCGGTAAGATCTTTTATTAGAGTTTGTAAAATTTCACTCTATATTATTATTATTTCACAGGCTTCCATCTCTGATTGAGAGCTTCACGCTTTTCTTCGTACCAGTGCTAAAAATTTGGCTCATCATTTTCTGTCATCTGGTCTAGATTGTGATGTGTATAACGAGTGGCTCTATTTGTTTTGCAGAGAATGTGTTTTCGCCTTTCCAGGAATTTGATTGGCTTGGTTTTCTTCCCTAGCCTTTGCGATTTCTTGTGCGCCTTCTCAGGAGTGAGACTGTACGCATGCTATCATGGCTTCGTAGCCCAACCCTCTTATCATTTGAAAGTGGTTACGAGGGTATTAATCCAGCGCCATAAGGACTCTATGCTCCTCTGCACTCTGGTTAGTAATTTTGTTGTTTGACGAAGCGTAGGACGAAGTTTCTATTTGTTCGTTCTCTGGAGGTTTATCGTTTTTATTCGATTCTTGAATGCAAACCTCTATTCATGAAAATTCCATGGTTATATGTAGCAGGTTAATAATGGAATAGGGGTTTCTCCCTTACCAGGTACGACGCCTTTCTCTGTCATTATTTTTACTTGGTTCATGTTATTCGTACTCTCTATATTCAGCGTTTTATTTATTTTGGGTTTTATCTCTCGCAGGTAATTTCGACTTGCGTCATTCTCTCCTTCTCACCTACAGAGATATGTGACTCCCTTAGACATTAACATTTGTTTCCTCATGCTACTTGCAGGTCGGTATTAACCGAACTCTGTCAAAAGAAATCCATTCTTCTCTACTGGTTATATGGTTTATCGTTCGACATTCAAACTTTGTAATGATACAATTGTAATTATTTGGACAACTGTAATTAAATCCCAACTCTGAATATTTATTGATCTCTGTTCATGAGACATTATAAGGTTGTTCTTGGATTTGTACTATATATCCATATATACCTCTATCATTCTTGGGTTTTCATAATACCCATTTTTTATTTTGGTTATTGTTGTTATGAGTATGTTCCAGTAGTACTCTCTCCTTGCTCATTTTGACTTGGCTGAAACTTAATACTTAACTTTTGGCATTTTAATTTTTTATATATATACACATATTCATCATTTTGTGTAGTTTATTGCCTTCAGGCTCTCAGGACATACAATGGTTAACTATATTCATAATGTGGTGATATACTGTAATATAGAGTTTCCTATTCCAGGAGAACCTAGATTCTGTGATAGTAAAATTTAAATATCTGAATGTATTCAATAGTCTTATTTTTTGACATAACCTTCTCAATTTCTTTCACCAATTTATTAAGTTGACCATAAAGTCCAAATGCCCTTTTCTGGGTAATTTGAATAATCAGAGTGATATGATTATCTCTAACAGAATAACACATTAGTTCTATGCAGATAATTGAGGAAGAAATTTGTTATAAATTTGCACAGAATATGTATCCAAAATATCTGTAGGGATGAATGCATCTGTATTTATATTTTTATGTTTAGCAGACATTTGGATTTATAATCTACTCTTTTACCCCCTTGACTGGGGTAATCCTGATAGACTAGGATACATAGATTTCAATATGCTAGGCTGTGGTGAATATGCATGTTGGATATTTACTTAACTTTCTTTTGTATTTCAATTCTATACTATAATATTTGAATGGTTCCATAAGATGACTATCTATGATCAGTCTTTTGCAAATTATTAGTTACTTCCTTCTGCTATAGTATGTGTTGCTTGCATGCAACTTTCTTGACCATTGAATTTCTGGTTTTTATATGAATGGTGTGCTGACCCTGAGGTCAGTTTATAAAATCTCTCCTTCCATTCTTTCATGCACAGTGTAAGTTGCAACTCATTTCCTACTATTTTCCAATATAACACAGGAACTTCAAATTCTCTCTCTCATGTATGTATATATTAGAATCATTCTAGGAAACAGAAGCAGATTAAAACTAATTCATAAATTTTCCCTGTGAAGAGATAAGTATCCCCAGATTTAAACCAACACTGGTTTAGAGAATCTGCTGGATTCTACTTCACAGATTTAAATTCTATAACCATACAGAGTTTCAAGGGTAAATTCCTTATGATCAATTCTATTAAATGTAGAATTTATATTCTAATATACAGTCAAGTTTTTATATGTAGCCAATTTATGCTATATGAAGTAGAACATCAATAAATTTAGAGACATACCACTCATGCAATTGACCAACCTCCCAACCTTAGAGTCCTTCTGTCTCCCAGAACTCACCCCCGAGCTGAGATCATCTCCTTGCAATAGATCAACCTCTAATCTGTATAAGAGCAACTTATTTAAGCTATTGTTCCCCAAAGCATGTTTCTAATTCTGCGTCCAAAATCTCAGGATGCTTTTCTTCCTGTTTGCCTAGGCTTCCCATTTAGGGATTCTTTAAAGTTGTTTTATGCTTTTCCTCAGCTTTTCCAGCTTTTTACCTCTTCCCAACTACTTTCCTCATCATTGGGGAAATTCAGATTTTTCCTCAAAAATCTAAATTTAAAATTAATTTCTTTCAAGGATTTTTTTGAAAGATTGTGGGGGAATATTTGCCTCATCCATCCTCATGGATTTAGCAAGTGATCTCATAAATCTCATTTTGGTCAATCTGCACCACATCATTTTATTCATTTCCTCAATTAAATATTTAATTACATTCACAAAATATTTATCCTTTGGGGTCCACTCCCCTTAGGATTTAAAGTTCAAATGTCTAACTTTGAAATTCAAACACATGAATTGGGGGTGTTACATTTATAATAGAATTAGATATGGCCAAATTAAAGAAAATTTATAAAATTGAATTTAGTGTTGTGATTTTAGGTGTTAATTTGAGTTTCAGCATGGCTATGAGGACTTGCTATATATATATAGTTAATGTTCAAGAAGTTGCATGTTGTTTTTACTTAAAATTAGATGACATGATATATAACAATTAAAATTGTTTAATATTTTGTATAGTTATATATTTGATATATTTAATGTATATTTCAAAATTTAGTAATGTAATTTAGTTAACCAATTTGAGTTTTTAGATATTGGATAGATTCAATATTTTACTCATTAGGAATGTTGTTTTGTAATTACATTTTTCAATTTCTAATGTTTTTTTTTTTATATAAATATAATTATATGGCATCGTATATAGCGATTAAAATTGTTTAATATTTTGTATAGTCATATATTTGATGTATTCATTATATATTCCAAAATTTAATAATATAATTTAGTTAACTAATTTGATTTTTTTAGATATTGGATAGATTTGATATTCTATTCATTAGGGATGTGTTTTTTGATTAATTATATTTTTCAATTTCTAATGTTTTT